>JANHFO010004961.1:50598-76626 GCA_032468095.1 Pareas carinatus
AAGTCTGAACCCAATCGGTTCAGTACTTTCCGGGATTACCTACCAGACACAAACGCGCCTAATTTTTTATATATATAGATTAAATCTTACACATTTTTGGCTTTATTTTAAAAATGGAAAGCTCACGAAAGGCTATTTTGCATGATCATGTATGCAAATAGTGAGATGGTTTCTTGACTAATGCATTGAAATTCATTTTTATTAGACACTTGATTAGACATTTGTCTAATGACAGACATATTAGCAATACATAGTATTACTCTTAAGGGAAGAGAAGCTGAGGGTCCCTTCCCTTTGGCAATCTATGGGGACATGGGCCAAAAGGCAGACTTTCTGAATATGAGTCTTTTCCTGTGGAATCCTATGCTCCCTTTTGCCTGGCTGTTTGGATTACCATCTGCACTAATTATGCCATTGTATATATTTTTATATACAATATAAACTGCTAAGAATAAGAATGAGCTGGGCAATATAAAGCTGCCAGCAAGCAACGACCTATACCGAAATTTATTCTATGATGCCATCAGAAAAATACAGCAACTATAGTGAAGTATTTTTATATTCTGCTGAATATACTCCCAAGCTTTTAAGAAATCATCAATATGTGTACTTTGTTCCAAATAATTAATAATACTATACCTGCTTAGGAAGCCAGACTTCAGATATAAATTCATACTTCTAAAAACAACAGAAAATAACATAGTTAAGTATGCATAAATATCAAGCAGTGATTTATTGGAGAATTATATGCCTAATAGGTTGCATTCTGAATCTTAAAATTGATAGATGGATCAATTTTTATTAGCTACCACAATCTTTTCCAATATGAGTGCTCTCCAGTTATATGGAACAATTCACAGTAATGTCAACAATGGCCATATATAATAGATTATGGGGAGGCTGTGAGAGTAGTGGAAGACAGAACAGAAATTAACAATTGCAAGAGTCGGCTAACAGAAATGATAACTTAGATCAAGTGGATGGAGATCTAGGATGATGCATTTCAATCATTCAAAAAGACTCTGTCTTAATTAACTTATATGAGACAGCGAGAAATTTGTCTTGTTTGAATTTACATCAGACTGAGTGAGTGAGTGAATGAATTTTAGTTCTTGGTTCCTTGATCATGCCCAGCTTGTGGGATTGGTCATCATGACACCTGGCTACCTATAAAAGCCTGAATGGTTTGGTTATTTGATATCTACCTGCACTGTATTATTCCAAATAATCCCCAGAATTCATATTATTTAAGGATGTTACATGCTCCCCAATCCAGGGCCCGAGGACTTGAAAGCAAAGTGCTTCATCCCTATGAAACAGCCTATTCTGGAAAATTTGAAAGGTATCCTCTCTACTGCCTTTTAGAAAGCAGTGAAAGCAGAACTGTTTGGAAGGATATTCAATATGCATTGTTACTAAAGAAAGGCCCCTGAGGATTATGATGGTTATATTCCTGTTATAATTGAAGATAATGTTTTAAAATAATTTTTTATGGGAATATCATTGGAATTGGTGGCTTGCAAACATGCCAATACTTCTGAAAATAGAAATCCATATATTGGAGAACTCCAAGATTTCTGAAAGCATAATTACAAAATATTGTGCATATTTAAATTAGCTGAAAAACTGCATACAGCTAAACTCTATTTGACACAAAAAGTACACAAAAGTGTAGGCTGTTCAACACTATTGTAAGTAGCAATCTCTTTCAAAGTTAATTTCCTGTTGTTTTTTATTTGCATGGGTTTCAAAAGTTAACATTTCAGTGGGGGAAATCTGTAAATTCATAAAGGCTGCTAAACAAATTTTTGCTCTTCTTGTAGCTTTGATTCTAATTTAAACAAGTGGCACTAAAAGAATGAAGAAAAATCATATCTTTTAAATTAAAGAATATATTAAGCTAAAGAAAAAAAAAGTATGAATTCTACAAACAAAATGCCAAACCACTGTTAGGAAAAACAGTTTTTTTAAAAAAAAATACTGCATAGTATAGTATTTTAGTGTACTTACATATTTTGATATGGAAGAAAACAAATAATTATAAGAAACTTTAATTAACAGTACTTTTGTCATGTAATGCAAGTACGGTATTATATTTTTAATGTAGTGTGAAGTTATATAGGAGTATCACAACATTTTATGTATTGTTAATGAGGATAAAATGGTTTGTTGTGGAAAAGTATCTCTGCATTTGTATTCATGTATATATACAAAATGAAACTTAGAAAAATTCTAAGGAGGATAAAAGTATTTTGTCAAATACTTTAAATTGCTGCAATGTTTATAATAGAGGAAATGTACAGATCAATATTCTAATTATAGTTTTTATTTTTTAAAACAGGGCAAGAGGGTGGGTTTGGTTCCTTTGAATCAATATTGATTCGTTGTGATTGCCTGGACATATCCCTGGAGTTTTCTTGCCAAGATTTTCAGAAATAGTTTTCCATTGTCTTATTATTGGGGCTGAAAGCTGACTAGCTCAAGATCACAGTTGATTTTGTGTCTTAGGTTAGACTAGAACTCACAGTCTTTTTAGCTTCTAGCATGGTGCCTTAGCCTCTGCACCAAACTGAGCCTCATTTAAACAGTATCCTGTTTTTAGGATACAAAACCTAAAAATTTAAATCTAAATTATTCAGAACAGGTTCTATAACAAAAGAATTTTAAAAAAAGAAAAACTAGAAAAACACACACAAAAGAATGAAGTTAAAAAGAAAGGAAGAGAAGAAAATACACTGTCAAAGAACACAGTAAGACTTCTTTCTAGCTAATACAGTGAAAATAATAAAATCATATTGATTCAAGTCATCAGAGTTCAACTAAAAATTAAATACAAGCTGATACAAGCACTGACAAACCTTACTTGGCCAATGTTTAGAGTCTGGGAGATCAGCTGTATTATTTTCTGATCAACAAAGGCAGGTTAAACATTTTGCTTAGACATAAATTACTAGTTTGCCATTAACTCTTTTGAAAAAGAGCACCTTGCTGTTGACAGTATTATAAGAATCCAGAATTATCTATTGTTATTATACCAGTAATTGCTGCTGCTTCTCCTGGATAAGTGCTGCCAAATATCCTACTGAGAATTCATACTGTTTCCTCACTCTGTTTAGCTTTGTCAAATAAAGAGAGATTTTGGGAACCCAGAATAGTTTGGTGGATACCCAGCTGTTCTCCCCACCTGATTCTCTAGCCCATGGAGCTGAAATGAAGAACTAAAGTATCATCTGATATATGTTCATGACAGGTTGACTTTGTCTGTAAGCATACAAGACCTACAGTACTATAGATTTAACCCAAGATGAATGTTAATACATGAAAATGAGCTGAGCTCAAAATAAATCTCTAAAGCTTGTTCTACATGCATAAGAGCCGTTACTAAAATGTAAACTTTAAAATGAACAAGACGTTTCATACCATACTACAGGCACCGGTGGTTGTTTCACACACAGTGAGGATGGATAGATTTTGAGGCCTATTTAGCCACCGCACCACCGTCTTAGTGTTGCTCACCCACTTTACCATCGTTATATAATATTCTCTGCAACAGAGATGGATTTTAGAACACAGAAGTTACAAGCAGTTCATATCAGTTGCTTTAACATCTACAAGACATTGAAAAATTGTTATAGGCCTGTATTCACCTATTAGATATTCAAGTGTCCTTCAAAACTGACTTTAACATATTCAGAACATATAGAAGAAGAACTTGCATGTTGTTTTGATCGCAATGCTTTGGCTTGTAGTTTATCAGATTAAATACACATGCACACCAGACGGACAAAACCTTCATGTCCATAAGCAAAATGCCAACACGGTGCCAGAAAAAACAAGAGATGGTATTGTTTAATATTTAAGGAATTGGATTATGGAGTGCACGGAAGATGAGGTGACCTTGAGCCAATCACTCTCTCTCTTAGCCCAATCAACAGGATTGTCACTGTAGGTGAAAATTGGAGTATCTCACCTTGAGCTTCTGAATGGAAGAATAACATTTGAACATAACAATATCTTATCATTATTCAATAATTTTTGGCTACATAAGCGAATCCACATATAATATTTATGGTTCAAGCTATTCTCTCTCCCTCTAGAAGTCCTATTATATTGTCATACTGAATTAAGATAGTCTTCATTATCAGCTCTGCTGTCATTTGAATTTAGAAATACTTAAGTTCTTAGTTGATTACGTGCTATAAAATTGTTGCCATTCTTAGCGACTCATAAGAACTGGACTTCCTGTATTTATTTTTCTACTTATAACAATATCAATCCATAGCAAATGGTGGAAAAAATATTTTAGAGCAATACACTTGAATTTCTGATGACATCTGTAACATTTAACAATAATTTTACCATGTCACAACTCTTTTTTTAAAAAAATTTCATAATATCTTGAAATAACTTCGTACTTTTCCACTATTTCAATTTTATGGTAGCGAGCTCTATTATTATTTACAGGAATTCTTTTCTTACAGCCATTCATTTTCTGACTGTTCGAAGTTCTAGCGGCACTGGAAAAAAGTGACTTATGACTGTTTTTCTCACTTACAACTATTGCAGCATCCCCACATGGTCACATGATTAAAATTTGGGCACTTGGTAACTACATAACTACATGTATTTATGGCAGCTGCACTTTCCCAGGGTCATGTGATCACCCTTTATAACCTTCCCAGCCTGCTTCTGACCAACAAAGTCAATGGGAGAAGCCAGTTTTGCTTAACAGCTGCATGGTTTACTGAAGAACTGCAGTGATTCGCTTAACAACTGTGGCATAAAAGGTTGTAAAATGGAGTGCGGCTCACTTAACTTCCTTGCTTAGCAGCAGAAATTTTGGGTTGCAAGTCAAGGACTACCTGCATCATACTTTTTTTTTCCTTATAAATTCTGGAGTTCTACCCACCCCAAAAAAACTTGTAAACATATCTTATTAATATTTGATACATGTTTAGTAAAATCAGCACGGATAGTAAACTCTAAAAAGAAAAGGAATTTGTATTATTACTCTGTAGACATGGATACATGTTATCCTCGAATAAACCTTACAAACGTATTACAATTGTTTTAGATTGGTTTCACATTTAGAGATACCCTTTCATACTGTTATTTGGTGCATTCAACATAGCACTTAGTTCGGCTGTTTTGTTTACTTGTGCATGTCTGTGGGAAGGGGAGACTTTTGTCTAAAGCTCAACTCGCTTGGGCTTTATATCCCAAGCGAGTTGTCAGCTATATATGCAAGCTATGTATGCAAGAAGCATTTTTTCAGCTATATATGCAAGAAGCATTTTTTTCAAATTGTGTGGGACCACAGTTGCTTAGGTATCCCATCAATAGTCTTTCATATTTACACATACCTCTTTGGTATGTGTGTACATTTATATACACAGACTCTTCCTATGCCAGCCTCTTCAATTGACTAGTGTAGATCCACTGAGGATTAAAGACAGTTTCTATGGGATGCAAATACTTCAAAGTTTTAGAAAAAAAGAGAGTGCATAAGAAGCATCTATTTTCAAATTGTTGAAGCATTCCTGTCTTTTTCAAAAAACTGCTTCAGAAGTTGCTCTTGGCTATCCTTGCCTCCATACTATTTCAAAGCAGCCATTATGAACATGAGGAAATAAATTGCTCATTATACAACTCCAACATTTTTTTTTTGCTCTGTCCTGAGAGACAGGAATTTTCTCTTGCATACAGCAGTGATAGAATAAAGAAAAGAACTGTCTCTGAAATCTTGCAAATTGGAAGAGAAGTTTCTCTCTCTCTCTCTCTCCTTTTAGTAGGAGACAGCCTGGCAAAAGGTTAGGATCAGGAATCAAATGTGGTGGGTTGAAAGAGGAAAGTCTGCAGGGCAGAGTTTTTTCATACTTCGGTCAGAGAACAGTTTTTGAATACAAGCGCAAGGAGGCTCTTCATAAATAAGCAGTAATAATGAAAAACTGGACGAATCTTTATTGAAGCAGTTAATTGGAGAAAAAAGTCAGTCAGTTAATTTTCTGATTAATAGGAAAGCCCCCATCCCCCCAAAACCTTTGCATCCAATTTTTTATATGTGCAGAATGTAAAACTTAGGGACCCTCATCAAATCTCCCACTGCAGTCTTGGTACCTGCTTGTATTAATGTATTTACAGCACATGTGTATGCAGCCTTGGCTGAATCTAAGTGTTGTTTGAAGAGGAGCTGAGCAGTCTGTCTCTCCTGCAGAAAGTCTAACAGGAATAGTGGATGCTAGAATTTAAGACAGAAAGGCAAGATGGAGAGGCAGTAGTCATAAATTGCCTGATAGATATCCCTGTTGAATGTTATGGGCAAATTTTGCAACCTTTCAATCCTATTGTCCTGCTGATATGCGATATAGTACCTCAAGCATTGGTATAATTGATTCATATTTTCCAATAATTGATTTGATGCAAGTTAACACAAACATAAATGAATTGAAGAGGGTATTCCAAAATCTGGCTATAAATTGAAAGTTATAATCCAGGATCATGTGACTGACTAAAAAACATGTTCCGGAAAGTGTCCTTTGCAAGGAATACAATAAGCCATTTTGGTACATAAATCCACAATCACAAAAATAGTTGTGTAACCGTGTTGAGGAGGAAGGGGAATAACATAATCCATTCCAAGGTTCAGATGGGGAAAGTAGTGGCTGAAGTAAATTGGCTGACTGTGCAAGGGCAGTCTTGGCTTGATATATAGTTCTTTGTATCTGCTCTCATTCTTAAGCATTGTAACTCTGAGCACCAAATGAAAACTTTTAAACACTCCTCTATGTCCAGCAATTTGATTGTCATGGTAGAGTTGATGGAAGAACAACATATTTTTATGAAGAAGCTTATATAAATCATAGAGGATAAATCAGTTCTATGGTCCTCTGGAGATTGTCTATATGACATATGACTCTTGCTGTTGCAAATAGGCTGATCCAACAGATGTACAGCCTATTTCCTTTCCCAACATCTTTCTAGATGATCTATACTTGGGGAAGGAGCAAAAATGTTTGCCTTCAAGATTGTTGTAAAGAAAATTGAGAAGAGCATATTCATATTTTTGTGACAATTTATATGGTAATTTATTTTTACAGTCAGCAATATAAGTGACATAACATTTGAAATTGGGAAAAATGTGTCCACCTGATATTGTAAGGTAGAATGGATTGTGCTTTCTGTAAGCATTCCAAATTCTCCAGATCTGTTTATACTGCATTGATCCTTCCAAGAAATGTCCACCATGTTGGAATGCTAGTTTGGTCATAAGCAACTCTTTATTGAAAATGCCATGGTTTCTTTCAGCTGAGAAAAGCAATTTATAATAAAATGTAACAAGCAGGATATCTTCCCACACATTTTTGATGCTTGGAAAATGTCTCCTAATGTTGCATCTGATGTATCTGTTTACACAACAAAAGGATTAGCGTGGAAAGGATGTCTGATGATTCAAGGATGTCACTTGAGGTGATTTGAATTTCTGTTCCTCTTTTGGCAGTTAACAGTCTTGTGGATTCTGCCAAATTATGGCAAACATTTTCTAAAATCCCATAAAAATAATGAACATCCTTTGTACTTTACTTCTAAGTGCTTGCTATAAAAGCATGGGTTGTAGTTTTGCAGGATCCATTTGAATTCCCTCTATAGAAATCTAATAATACAAACTGTTTACTTGGAAATATCAAAAACGCATTTCTACCTTAGTAAAAAGTTTGCTTGAGAAATCTGTTCAAGTCATTCTTAACACAAATCTTGTGTAAAAAAAATGGGTGTTCTGAAAACATCAGTATGTCATACACGTACATCACTACATATCTGACAAAAATATCTGAGGAGACAGCATGACAATTATTCAATCAAAATAGCATCATTGTGAATTCCAATTTGTCATGCCTGGTACCACAGGCAGTTAGAAATTTATGGCCCTCTTTCATTCCAATCAAACTGTAAGTGCCTTTCAAGTCAATCAAAATGTGTGTTTTCTGAAGGTTGTTCAGTATATCTGAAATAAAAGGTAGTGGATAGTGGTTTCTAATGGTTATAGAGTTCAGAAATCTACAGTCATGAATAGTCTTCAAAGAATTACATTTCTTGGATACAAAAGACTTAGGTACAGATGCTGGAGATGTACAAAGGCAAATGAATCCCTTCAAACTGCCATCCAGAAGCTCTTTTAAGGTGGTCAGTTCTTGAGTAGACATAGTATAGTGTCTCTTAGTTGGAATCTAAGTCTTCTGACTTCAAATTAATTATTTAGTCACATGCTTGTTGAGGAGAAGGGTAATTGTGACTTCCAGTGAAGATTCAATTCAGTTCAATTCAGAATAGGGCTGGAAGGGACCTTGGAGATCTTCTAATTCAGTCCCCTGTTCAAGCAGGAGACCCTATACCATTTCAGACAGGTGGCTATCCAGTCTCTTCTTAAAAACCTCCAGTGATGAAGCACCCAAAACTTCTGAAGGCAAGCTGTTCCACTGATTAATTGTTCTCACTTAGGAAATTTCTCCTGAATTCCAGGTTGCTTCTCTTCTTGATTAATTTCCATCAATTGTTTCTTGTCCTGTCCTCTGGTGCTTTGGGAAATAAGTTGATCCCCTCTTCTATGTGGCAGCCCCTCAGCACCTCGTTGTCTTGAAAGGAGCAGATATGACATTGTAGTGAGATTAGAGGACAGATGGCAATTTCTGGCTGGTTAAATCTCTCTGGATAAAGGAGATATTCTGAAATTACCCCGCTTGCACTCTGGAAAGCTGTAGAAAATGAGGTTTATACGGTTGACTGATGAGTTGAGTGGTGGGGAGTTAAGACATTTTCACCAAGCTTATAGCCACAATGTAGCCTGTATGCACATAAAGTTCTGCTGAGTCTCATTTTTAATAACTTTTGGAAACTGCTTTTCAACTATTAGGAACAGGCCTTATAACATGCACTGGGTGAGTTTCCTTTGATTCCTAGTGAAAGAAGTTTCAAAAATAAGTTTAAGAACATAAAAATATCTTTTTTAGAATAAACAGCAAAAGATGATTAAAATAATTGATTTAGGAAAGATAAGATTAAAGGTTAAATGAATTTAAAATAAGATTTTGAAATTAATAAGAATTCTTCCCATTGTCCTGCTTCAGGTTTCAATTACTGACTCAAACACTGCTGCTATATCTCTCACTTTACTGAAGGCCAAGAGATAATAGCATGCAAGCCAAAACAAAGTCTCAGATGTTTGCCTGAATGAATTGTTTTCAAATAGGAGCACACAGAAAAATAGTCCAGAATCAGTCCAAAATTCCAAAAGCTAGGTCAAGCTTGTCAGTCAATCCAAAAGTCAGAGGTTTAAGGTTTCTTACATGATCAGGAACATAATGCAAGAACTGGAGATCAGACAGTTGCTTCCATGAGGGGTCATTGATCAGAGCTGTCCCTTAAATCAGGCTGCAGCCAGCTGTCTTTAATCAAGAGATTTACTGCCTTGTTTGGCAGGAAGCCTAAAAGAATGGTGTTGCTCTGCTCTTCACTTTACTCACCAGATGTAGGGGCTGGGAGGCCTGATGTCATCAAAATCATCTGATTCTTCCACCTGTTCCTGGGTTTGATGAGCCTCAGTGTCTCCTAAGGCTGACACTCTACAGGTTCTGTTGGAGCCTCTTCTTCAACATCTGTGTTGTCTGAGTCTTGGATCATGACACTCGAGGGAAAATGCTGTTGTTTTGAATTCTTAAAAGAAAAAACGATAGGATGGGAATTTGAATGCCGGACACTAGAGGGAACCAGAAGGAACTAAAGATTACAGTTAAAAGAGAAAATGCTTAAATTTGACTTACTAACATAGAATGGAGCAAAATATTTTAACACTGAAGATATTGGAGGATATTTGTAAGCAATGGATCCAGAAATTAATCCTAAAAATGCATGTCATTATAGAGTTTCTCACAAATGTAGGGTCTACTTTTCTTTTTCTTTTTGACAGATCAATTCAATGTTTATCCATTGGTACATCAGGAATTGACTCACTGGCTTGATGCCCTAGACTGACAACATGGGCTAAGATAGTGGCTAGCCCAAAGTCAACCAGCCATCTTTTATGCCACAGGTGGATTGTCCTTAAAACGTGTGTGGAGAAGGAATACTTTTTATCAAACAAAACTGAGTTTGATCTGTAAGTGGATTTAAAAATAACAAGTTGCAAGACTGATATGGAAAAATGTTAAACTTGATATACAAATGAAACTGGCTGATGTCTTAACAATCAAATTGTTAATTAAAGGGAAGCCAAAAGAGCAATTTGGTTCGCTATATTATATCACAAAAATGATCTGCTTAAGTTCTGAAGAATTTTTTGAGAAGGGACAAAGAAAAAAATAAAAGGAAAACAAACTCTAGGACATTATTTGAAGAGATTAAAGATCAAGATTGTTAAAAGTAAAACAAAGGAACATAAACTGGGTTTATTTGATCAAAGTTAAAATAGCTATATTGCTATTTCTGGCAATTCTTAAAATAATAAAATTTTACTGATGAGGACTGAATAATGAGATTTCAAGAATCTGTTTATAGATAAGAAATGAGATATGGGAGGAAGACATTGTTGTATTTCAAGATAAGTTGTTAAAATTGTTGATACTGATTTTGACAAATTAGGAAATCATTTCTTTATATATTTCTTTTTTTCCTATTTTTCTTTCCAAGCTATTTCTTTTCTTCTGCACTTTCTCATTTTTGTTTTCTTTGTTGTAGTTTTTTTAAACTGTAATGCTTAATAAAATTATTATCATAAAAAAGAGAGATGATAGGTTAATTCCTCCTTCCCCCCAAACATCAGCAAACTCTGACAAAAATGAGAATTGTCAAAGCTGTCCTGCAAAGAAGAAGATAAGAGTGGGAACTTTGCAAATCATGCTGCTCACACTTTTGATTGGCCCTTACTCCCAGTGAACATCTGAATCATTATTTTGAGCCCAATCAATGGGACATGTAAATAACTCGTAATAAAATGGAATGGAAATAATTCTGTAGGATCATTTATTATCAGTTGTAAAAGTGTTGTATATTGCATGATAAAACAGGTCAAAGTGCTTGCCTGTCAATTGTTTCCACAAATAAACATTTCTCTATTGAAATCTTAGGAGAGGAATCTATGAAATTCTCCAAAGGTGATACCCTGGAATGATTTTGGCATTAGCTTGCAACGCATTTCGCAGTCCAACAGGCGTGGCACTTAATAACTGATTCAGCGATCTGTACTTTAGCACTGCAAGTCTTAGCTAGGTGCTGTAAGGCTCCAGGGTAGAAATGTAAGCTGTGGTTTCTCCTTCTGTTTTTCTGCTATGGACAGAAATCTCTTTACTGCTCTTATTTGCATGGATTCTCCATTGTTGGCATCTAAGAATGCCATAGAGTTGGGGATAAGAATGCAGAGGGGCTGTAAAACTTTACATATTCTTTCCTTGGTGTCTCAATTTTTTCAGTCTTCCATCAATATTGCAAGCTGCCCAGAGTCACTTGAATAAATATTTTTTAAATTGCTACAGAACACTGGGGCAGTATACCTTGTCCCACCAACTTATCTCTCAGTTCATCAGCAAGTTCTTCCCAGAAATCATAAAAAGATCATTTCATTTCACATTCAGTCTTATAATTGAAATCTGGAAGATACTCATGAATTTGTGATCACCTACTTTAAGCTTGTGAAACACTTTTATTTATTTGTTTGTTTGTTTGAGTTGTTTGCCACCTCTCTCTCCATAAGGCAATTTGTGTAACTCTCTTTTCTGAATCATCAAAAGATCTAATATTTGAATGAAGTTCTGGTAATTATCCAGCAATGAATCATTGCTCTCAATGAAAGGCACAGCCCAATTGGCTCTTCTGACTTGTGCAGGCTCAAAGGAAAGGCAGTATTGAAGGATTGTTCAGGACACTCTGCTCTCCAATCCACAATAAGCAATTCACTTGGGTTGTTGTAGTCAAAAATTGATTCTGAAGTCCCCCAGAGTTCTCTGACAAACTTCCATAAGAATAACATTGGTTGGACAGGAGGCTCTTGACCCTCTTCTAGCTGAGCAAAATTTTATCCTAGTTTCTATGTTAGATGTACCACATGATTGTGCATGTTTGTTATCTGTATATTCACTTGCTGTTGATGCTGTAACAATGTTTCAGCAACTTGTTTTTCAGACAATGAGGTGCCACAAATATCTCATGAGCATTTCGTTCAAAACAAAATTTGATGTTTTCTATTGTAGAGTAGTGAGACTTTCAAGCATGATGTCAACTTTTCAAAGTTGGCCAGGTCAGGAAACAGACAACTGAATGGCTATCAGAACTGTATTGTTATGGGATTTAATAACAGAATCTTGGAAGCCTACTAGGATATTCCTTTGTTCCCTCTTACACCAATGAAAATGAGAGTAGTGTTATTTCTTTCTCTTCCTCTCTTCCTTCCAAGGCTAAGTTGATGTTTACCTAACAGTTCTTGCATTCCTCCTTCACTGTTATTTATCATCCTCCTTTACAATACTTTTGTGAATAGCTTCATGTTCTTCTAAAAAGTATGTAATTGTTCTTGAACATTATCTGGTTAACAAAATACAATAAATCGTAAAAGTGCTTATATTATGATTTATGTAAACAAAATCAAAGTACCAGATTTGATACTAATACAAAAATAATTTGTGTAAATAATAGAAGCTGTTTGTTGGTGGAATGATAGCAATGCATACAATTAATCATTCTATTAGTTTACAGCATCTTTATAATTATCTTTTGAGATAAAATGCTATCATATTAGTAACGAAGACTTGATCTCAAAAGCATATCAAAGGAATGTCCTTTGTCTTTCATGTTTACATTCAGCAAGCTAGGAGACAATTGCTTTGCCAATATTCTTGATTTTGATTTTTTGGGCAGTTTCATCTAAATTCACATAGCAATTTTTCAAGCTTGTCATGATACTTATCCTTGTAGGCATTTCTAGGTGAAGTAACGTTATATTACATTTTCCATTTCTATTTAGTTTGATTACAGTTTGGAAATGACAACATCAGTTAACACAGAGTTTTTCTGATGAATGTGTTTGTTTATCAGAACATAGCTTCTACATGCTCTTCTCTTTATTTTTCTTTAACAGCTGACACTGTGCCATTGGAACACAAACAGTAAAAACATCAAGCATATCAGAAATCTATTGTCGCAGACTGTGGACATATTTCAATGTGCATAAAATAAAGGGTCAACGCACCTCAATTTGTTCTGGAGTGGGTAAAAGAAAGCGAAAATATACCCTATGTCTTAGATTTTTTAAATATTTGTCAATATGTTTTTAGTTTATCATGTCCAATTCTACTTTTCCATAACTATACTTTCATAAGTAACATTAAAATTGATTTTCTAGGAATGCACACACTCAGGCTTGACATATGACAGCAGAATGATTGCTTAAAACCATGTGCAACTCAGAATGTATCAAATACATGAATTATTTTTTTTAGTCAGCTTGCAGAAATTCACAATATTTTTTAAAAAGAAAAATAGATATGTAATATTTGTTCCTTTTGTTTACTGCTTGCAAGTGCACTATAGGTATATTTTTAATTTAATGATTTAGAACAGACCCCTGTATAATCTACACATTTGAATGTATTAAGATCTAATTTTTTTAAAAAAATCATTTTTGTAATAATTTTATTGAATATAACATATACACATCAAACTAATGCAAACTACAAAAATGAAAAGATAAAAATCGAATGTGCAAAGAAAAACAAAAAAAAGAAAGAATCCATCCTGATTAATATGAACGATTTTAATTGCCATCTCTTAAAATACAACAAACAATCTCTTCATCCTGTATCTCACATCGTTCTCTATAAACAAATCTTTAAAATTGTATTCTCCATCCCAATCAGCAAAATAATCATTCTAGAGTCTTTGAAATCCAGAGAATTTCCCTATCTTGTATTTGTTTGATTGAGATGCTTTCGCTTTAATTTTAATCTGAAATTCAGTTCATTCAAAGAAGTTGCTAGCTTTCAGAATAAAGCATTCTTTTAGTAAGAAAAGTAACAGACTATTTTAACTCAGTGATTATAGAGTTTGGACTTGGTGGGTGTGGTATCTAGAAAAATGTTCTGAAGTTCTAATCTGTTCCGTTCATTGCTGCAAGCCCAAACATAACACTTGTCGAATTTAATCAGATAATACTGCTTTTCTTTCAGTCTGCATGCACATCTCCTTTATGAAAGATTCTCTTGTCATTGTCACTCTTTTATGAAAACAATATCACATACTTTATAAAAAAAAAGAAGATCAATTCTATAATAACATTTTCATTCTTTTACCTAAAACTAATGTATAAGATTTAAACAATTTGGATTATTATTACGGTTCATTGTATAGTTATCCAGATGATTAGACTGGATTTGGCACTTATCTATCTATTTAGTCCTTCCCAAGCATCTGGAATAGACAGATGTCATTGTTCATGGTGCTGAAGATACTGTTGCAGGATATTAGCTGTTCCAAGTAAATCTGCATTTTGTAATTGACTGGTGGGGATTTTGCCACTACTTATAGTATTCAAGTGGTTCTCCAGATATTTTGGGGTTACACCTAAGGTGCCTTATTAGCATTGGTAATATATTTGCCATAGTCACTCTATTTCTAATTTTTCAGATTGTTGCATTTTGTGATTTTCCTCATTTTTTTCTCTTTTATTCTGCTTTCTCCAAGTATTGCAATATCTGCTATCCAGACTTTTTTTTTGTCTTTCTTATTGACAGTTGTTACGCCTGGTACTCGTCTATTTAGAGTCTAAAGTCCCATAGCACTTTAGCTTCTTTATTTTCTATTACCTTGTCTATTTTGTGATCCCACTAGTTCTTGATTGCAGACAAATAGCATTTCTTGCAGATATTCCAATGCACCATTGTTGCTTCTTTGTCATGTCGTTTTTGTAGCCACTCCGTGTAATCTTCTTGCAACAACTAATTGGATGGTCCACTGTTTTTTCAGCTTCTTTGCAGAGGCAGCATTTCCTATCCATTGCTCTCTTCTCCATTCAAACTTTGCATGCATTTGTATGCAAGGCATGGTCTTCTGCAGCTAGAATTATGCTCCACCCATGTCTCTTTCTTTAACTTTCCTGCTCTTAGTCCTTTAAGACCGTGTTGATTCCTGGTGATTGCCTGGATTGGTTCTTGCAGTTTTCTTGGCAAGATTTTCAGAAATTGTTTGCCATTGTGTTTTCTGAGGGCTGAGAGAGAATGATTGGCTCAAGGTCATCCAATTGGCTTCATGTCTAAGGCAGAAGTAGAATTCACCATCTCCTTTTCTTTTAGTGCCTTAACCACTGCACCAATCTGGCTCTCTAGAATATAGCTATAGCATAGTAGGCTAAATACCAATTCATTTGCTTACCTTGATTTAAAACTGTCTGGTGGCATGAGTTCCAATGTATGTGTTGGACCATATAGATTGACAACAAACAGCTTTACTACTGGATTCAGTTCACCTGCCTTTTAAAAAAGTAAAAAAAGTTTTAGTATTGATGAAATATGAACAGAATAATTAAATAAAAGTCACATAGTTATCTCATTGGTATTCCATGATAGAGGATTGAGTGAGCCTAATTTGATGTTCATGCATTGGCATATACAATAAGACCTATATTCCTACAAACTTATTTTATTTTTATTTTTACAGTTATACAAATAACTGTATAAAACACAGAGAAAGTATGATGCTTTTATAAGGAGTGAAATAACTACAAAAAGTTTCATATGCACCAGCTTGGTTCAACAGTAGTCATAAATACTATTAAACCTGCCTAGTGAAGTAAAACATTGCAAAACATAAAGTCTTAGTCTATATTATTAGATCATTTGCTTCATAATTAATATGAATCTAAAATGAACAGAAAAATTAAATAAAGGTTACAATTTTATTAACAACATAAATGTACTCTCTGCATAATAAATTATACCAGACTTTTATAATTTCTTTATCATAAGTTTAACTGAATCTTAAATTTTATCCTTTGTTCTGTATTTCTTTTTGTACTGCACAATTAGAAATTGCTAAAGAAAAGTAATATAACAGTTGTAGAAATTAATTCTGCTTCTATCAAAAATATCCACTGATGTACATTTAATTTTACATGCTATAAGTCATCTAACAATTTCATATATATTTTTAAAAAAATTAAATATAATTTATATATTGGTCAAGCAGATCCTAGCTCAGAGTAATACATTACTTAGATTTTAAAATATATATTCATTCAATTTCTAAAGTTGCCCACTGACCAATTTACTCTGGATGGAAAGTAGAGGGTTAGAAACAAATAATGGTAACTAAAAACGACAATAAAAAAGAAACCATGCTGGGTAAGGAAAACAGACTGATTTAACAAGTTCATGGATCATTCGTCTTGACCCAAATCCATGCTAAACTACATGTTCTATTTTAACATTCATAGGCTCCCATCATGCTGCCCAGGGAATAAAATAAATGAATAGATTTATTGCAAATAATTAACTCCTTGAATTGGGCTGAGAAGTCTTCTAATAACTAATGAAGGATCTAATGCAGTAGTCGCCGGTCTTTTGGATCTCAGGGACCACTAAATTTAGAATTTTAAATCCTGCGGACCACTAATATGGTTTTTTTAAAGATACATACATTTGTAAAATAGTGATCAGAGAACTTCTATTTTATTAATATAAAAGAAACCTATTAAAGCTTATTTAATTATAACAAAACCATAAATGCATATTTAACCATAAATCTTTAAAGGTTGTTTAATTGTAGCAAAATTATTAAAGTTAATTATTACAAAATAATTGAAGTTTAAGTATTATACATTTCAGTGTGATATTTGTTTCAGAGAGAGACAAAGAGACAGAGATACACAGAGACAGAAAGACAGAGACAGAGAAAAAGAGAGACAGAGACAGAAAATGAGAGAAAGACAGAAACAGAGACACACAGAGATAGAAAGAGAAACAGAGACAGAAAGAGACAGAGAGAGAATGAGATAAAGAGAGACACACAGAGAATGAGAGGCACACACAGAGACAAAAAGGCAGTGAGAGGGGGAGAGAATGAAAGAGAATATTAGAGACAGACACACACAGAGAGAGAGAGACATAGAGACAGAGGCACACACACACACACAGAGGAATCATACAACTATACAAAAAAAATCAAATAATCTCCAGATTTTACTGTGGACCACCAAAATTTTCTTACAGCCCATAGGTTGGTGACCACTGGTCTATAGCACTTGATGTTAAGTAATTATGGAGGCTATTACTTACCAGCAGATTTCTTATTGCTTACCAGCTGCAGACTACAAAAGCAGCCTCAGATAAAGCTCATTGCAATAATCTATTCTAGGGATGATGACTGCATGCCTAAGATGGTTTTGTGCCTGATATGGTTCTAGCAATAGCAATAGCAATTAGACTTATATATAACTTCACAGTGCTTTACAGTCTTCACTGAGCAGTTTATCAAGTCAGCTTATTGCCCCCAACAATCTGGGTCTTCATTTTGCCGACTTTGGAAAGATGGACATTTGAGTCAATCTTGAGTCGGTCAGGATTGAACTGCTGGCTGCAGACACAGTTAGTCTGCAATAAAGCTCTTAGTTATATTTTGCCAAGTGGTGCACATAACGTAGGAAAAATTAGCTTTACCTGGAGGTAAAACATTGTTAGTATACCCTACAACTTACAGTGGTTATTTGACATGATGGAAGAGATAAATAGCCTGAAGTCAGCTGAATCTTAACCACAGAGAAAAACTGGATTTATTTATTTATTTAAGTATTAAATTTGTTTGCCACCCATCTCACTGCAAGTCCCTCAATCTGCTTCCATGTTGAACAGGTGACAAAAAAGACTAGATCAGTTCATTAATTCACAAAAAGCTTTCGCATAAGTCTCCTGGGACTGAAATGTTTGTAATTATATCTTGGTAACCAAAAAAATTGCTTAAGTCTTTTATTTTTAGCTAATAGAGTTGTTATCTTCAAATCCAATGACTATTTTCTTCCAGTAATTGTCAGTAGGGGAGCAATTAAATAAGGGTTATATTAATAATAAAGAAAGTATTACTCAATTGCCTTACCTTTGGATATGGATACTGTTTTCCTTTGGGATACAGAGATCCAGTAAACCGAGGAATAAGCATATTTGGTACTAATGAGTCATTTATCATAAGGAAAGCCAGCCTCTCTCCATCAGGTGACCACCAGTGAGTAATGTGAGAATGAAGTAGTTCCTCTGGGGGGAAAATATTCTTAAAATCCATGAAATTAGCATTTTGTATCACATTTATCAGTAAATATTACCTTTTAGAATTCCATGGAAGGACATTTCATACATTAGTTTTATCTAAATATTTTCCTCTTAGAAACATAAAAGAGCAAAGAAACTACAAATGGTGTCCTTTATTTTAAACTAAATGAAATAATTCATTTTCCTCTGAAATTCACACTTCAAAATTATTTAGCTGTCGGTCTACACTCCACTAAAAAAGGAGAATAATTTCTAGAATACTAACTAAAAATATCTCCCTTATTTTTTCAATGCAACTTATTTCTCTTGAGGTTAAAAAAAAATCCTATGCATAATCAAGATTTCCAAATTTTATATTCACAGTGATAAGTTTTTAAAAATCAGACAATCAGAACTTGTTAATAATGAAAAATGTGTAGTTTGTGTTCTATTTGTCCAATGAAGAGTTAGCTGCAATTCTGACTGTTGATTCTGTACCTGCTGTTGGTTATTTCTCGATGGAGTATGTAGGGTTTGTATTGTTGTCTACACAAAATGTTTTCTAGTTTATGTAGGCTTGTGGATCACGACGATGACTAGTGGCTGGAATAATCAACTGATATATTTCTTTTTTTTATTGTTAAAAACAATATTACTTACAACTTTAAAAGCAACATTTACATTGCAGACATTTATACAGTTGTTGTTCAACCTTTACACTACAAAAATTTATACAATTGTTGTTCCCTTTTTTCCCTCCTTTTCGTCAAGTTGTTGAGAAGTTGTTTGTTGTCTCTTGTTTCCTTTCATTCCTTTTATCTTTCTGCTTCTGTTCCGTATCGTATTTGTCATTGCATTTACGTTGTTCAATACATATTTTACATTTTCATAATTTTTGGAACTATAGTTCGAGCTCGTTAATCATCGGCCTTTCTATAGGGCTGCATAAATTTGGGTCTTCTTTTTTTTAAAAAAAAATTCCATCATATGATATGAGGCATTACGAAACCATAGTTTGATTTTGCATTGTTGGTTAGTATTGATTTATTAGCTTTTTCATAGAGCAACGTCAGTTTCTGTGTTAGTTACCTCCAGAAAGGGAGGAGGTATAGTAGGATTCTTTTCAATCATTAAATAAGAGAATTCTGGTATTTTCTTAGTAACTGAAGTTTCAAGTTACCTTCACATCACTATTCATATTTTAGTTCCAACTTGCGGTGTTTTTTATCTTTGTCATATATTTGCATTATGTTAGTGATGTTTCAGTTACCTTACGAGACCTCAGTTTATACATTGTAATGACCTTGTAAGAACATAAGGGAAATCTTAATATTTATGACATATTCGCATCGCATTATCTAATACCTTTCCTTCTATTGTTGGATTTCTTCTTCTTTCTTTATGCCCTACTGTCTTTCTTTTGGTCAGGTAAGATCTTATCTTTTCTGTTCTCATATCTAGTTTAGTCTGGGGTTGGATCTGTACTTTCCCTTTCCCTTTTCTCCTATCTTTCCCCCTTTCATCTTTCCCTTTCATCTCTTTGTGTCCCTTCTTTCTTCTTTGTTCTTTTTCTTTTCTTTCTCTTTTCTTCTTCACTACATCTTCTGCTGTTTTAAATACCTTTTCCTTTTTCACCTTTATCTTTCCTTATTTTCTCTAGCTTTTCTCTTATCTAATACTGTTTGCTTATTTATTTTTAATTACTCTACTTGTTCTATTTCATCTTTATATCTCAATTCTATCCATAGCCTTTTCCTTCTTTCTACTCTGTCATATTCTCTTTCTATTCCCTTTCCATTTCCCCTTCCTCTTATTCCTCTACATCTCCCTATTCAACTTTCTCATTTTTCTTTCTATCTCCTCCTCTATCTTTTTCTCACTGATTGTTGTATTTATTTTCAAACTTTCCCTGTTTAGAGTTATTAATTTATACTTTCCTTAGTTTCACTTTCCTACTCACTTCCTCTTCTCTATTCCTCTACTCTTCTCTTACTTTCTTCACTTACCTTCTCTCTTTTCTTCTTTCTCTCTTTCTATCTTCTGTCTTTTTTTTTCCTTCTCAACAATTTAATCCTTTACTTGACTTACTTTTTATCTCATCTTCCGTTATCTATTGGGTTTTTCATGTTTAGATAATAACTTAATTTCTGGGTTTTTTTTTTACAACTCCTTCTAAATTTCTCTTTATTTATCTCTGGGATTTCACTTTGTTTCCAAACATTTATAAAAGTTTAGCCATGACCTATAATACGTTGATTCTTCTTTGTTTTCAAGTTTCAGAGACAAACAATCCATTTCTGCACATTCTAAGATTTTAATAATAATCTCTTCTTTGCTAGGTAACCTTTTCTCTTTCCAATGACGGGCTAAAGAAATTCGTGCAGCTGTTAATATATGTATAATCAAGTACCTATGTTGTTTTTTCATTTTTTCCCCCCAATCATACCTAATAAACATATTTCAGACTGCATCTCAACTTTTTCTCCTGTAATTTTTTTTAGCCAATTTCTTATTTTATTCCAATAAACTTCCACATGTGGAAATAGATACCCACTTCCTTATTTGCATTTCCAGCATTTATTTGTGTTTTTTTTTGGTTATCTTAGCTAGTTTATTAGGGGATAGACAGTATGCCATCGGTAGAACATTTTGTATCGATTTTCTTTATAGGCCGCAGATTTAGTGATTTTATGGTTTGTTCCAAAAGTTGATCCCATTGTTCTGGTTTAATTTCTATTTGTATATTTGATTCCCATCTTAAAATATTCATTTTTATTTGAATTTTCTCTGATTTTTTCGTAGTTAAATAGGTGTATGATTTCCTAATAAGTTTAATATCGTTTGTTAATCATACTTTGTCTAATCCTGTTTTTCCTCTGTGTATGCCTGGTTTTTTATTATCTTGTATTTGGAACTGATTTGTAGATATGCCTTGCATTCTAAAGTCCTCTTTAGATTTTAAGTTTCCAGTATCATCTATGATTTCTTCATATGTGAATTTCTTGTTTGGGTCTATTATGTTTGGGTGTACTAAGGCTTCGGCAGTGGATATCCAAATGAGTATTTTGTTATATGCCAACTCTTTTGCTTTTTCCCATATGGGGAGGAGTGTTGCCCTTACATAGTGATTTTTAAAGTATGAATGGCCTTTACTTTTTCCATAAGCTAAGAAGGCATGCCACCCAACTTGTAGACTTCTAGTTCTAGAAATCTGCTATTCTTTAATGTGGCCCATTCCTTAATCCAAGTGAGGGCCGCTGCATGGTAATATTTTCCCAGTCTGGGAGCCCAAATCCACTGTCTATTTTATTTTCTTGTAAGCTCGCTAAATTGATTCTGTGTCTTTTTCTTTGCCATATAAAGCATAAGACTATTTTGTTTAAATTTTTAAAGAAATCTTTTTAAATTTTAATTGGTATGGTCTGGAAAATAAATATTATTTTTGGTAAAATATTCATTTTATTGCAGAAATTCTCCCTAGCAAAAGATAAATTAAGTCTGTTCCATTTTTCCAAGTCAATTGTAATTTGGTTTATGAGTTTTTCATAGTTATCTTTCTTAATCGTGGAGCATTTGGCTGTCAGATTTATTCCTACGTATTTAATTTTCTCTACTATTTGTAGGTCAGTACCTTCCTGTAATACATTTTTTCCTTATATGTCATGTTTTTGACAATTATTTTCATCTTTTCTCTATTTATTTTTAATCCTGCAACTAATCCATATTGTTCAATTTTAGCAACTAATTTCAGTATTACGGTTTGATTATGAAAGCTAAATCATCAGCGTATGCTTGTATTTTGTATTCCTCCCCTTTTACTTTCAGTCCATTAATTTGATTGTCTTTCCTAATTTCATTGTTTAATATTTCTAGGGTTAAAATGAATAATAAGGGGGATAATGGGCACCCCTGTCTTGTACCTTTCTCTATTTTAATTTTTTTTATAGTTCTCTATTTATTATTATTTTAGGATTTTGTTTCTGATATATAGTTTGAATGGCTTTAATGAAGTTGCTACCCAGATCTAGTGTTTCTAATGCATTTATCATAAAGTCCCAGGATATGTTATTAAACACTTTTTGTGCGTCTAGGAATACAATGGCCATTTTCTTTCCTGGCTGCATCTTGTAGTATTTCAAGGTATTAAGTATCATTCTTACATAGTTTTTCAGTTGCCTTTCCAGAATAAAGCTGTTTTGATCTTCGTGAATGTAGTTTTTTGACCACTCTTTCATTCTGGAAGCCAGGATTGAGGCGAAGATCTTATAATCACATTGAGTAGGGAAATAGGTCTATAGTTTTTGATTAACTCTGGGTCATTTCCCTCTTTTGGGATCAGTGTAATGTTTGCTTCTAGTCAGGACTGCTTTTTTTCCCCTTCCTGGAGGAGGTCATTACATATCTGTTTGAATGGGAGGCTTATTATTTCTTGTACATTTTTATAGCATTCTGCCGGCAATCCATCTGGTCCTGGGGCTTTATCTGTTTTTTGTTTATTTATGGCTTGTATAATTTTGGTTATTGAAATTGGTTGATTTAGGGTGTTTTTAAATTTTTCTGGCATTTTGACTGGATTAGCTTCTTTTGCGTATTTTTGAATTGCCTCTACTGGAATTTTGCCTTTAGTATATACGTTGGTATAATACTCATTAGTTATAGTTCTTAATTCTTCTTGTTCGTATTTCTTGTTACCATCCATATCCTTTAAACAGGTTATTAATCTTTTCTGTCTTTTTTGCCTTATCCTGTGGGCTAGCCATTTCCCCATTTTATTAGCTTTTTCAAAATATATGTGTTTTGTTTCTTTAATTTGCTGGGCTAAGTCTTCTGAGTTTAATAAGTTTATCTTGTGTTTTATCATATTCATTTGTGTTTTGATTTGTTTAGATCCCAGCTGACTAGTTAGCTTTTGTTCTAAGTCTTTCAATTGTGCTTCCAATTCTTTGATTTTTTGTTTTTTTATTTCAGTTTAGCAGCTGTATAGCTAATAACTAGACCCCTGTATGCCGCTTTTGATGCGTCCCAGACAGTTTGTATTGAAGCTTCTCCAGTCCAATTTTCCTTAAAATAGAGTCACATTTGTGTCTCCATATTTTCCCTAAAGTCTGTCTCTTTTAGTATTGATCTGTCCAGTGCCCATCGTTTCTCTTTTGGGGTTTTATTCCATGTCAAACTTATGGGGTTATGATCAGTCCAGGTTGCTGGTTCTATTTCTGCAGTTTTTATATTTATTCCTATTTGGGATGAGATCCAGACCATGTCTATTCTCAACCAGGAGTTATGGAAGTCTGAATAGAAAGTATATTGTTTTTTTGTAGGGTGCCTGGTTCCCCAGATGTCTATCAGTTTCAATTCTTCCACCATTTTCTTAAATGATCCAGGAGCTTTTTTCCTCCCCCCCTTTTTGTGACAATCTGTAGTCTAATTTATCATCTATAATTATGTTGTAGTCACCTATTATACATAAATGCTGGTATTATAGTTCTGTTAGTTTGTTGTATAAACTTTTCCTTGGTTTATATTGGGAGCATATATTGTAACTAATAACATTTGTTTCTGGGGTGTCTGGATCATGACCATCAGTATTCTGCCCTCTTCATCATTGTAAATCCATTTGGATTTGATGTTTTTTTTAATATATACTGCTATGTCTCTTTTTTGCTGTTTTTTTCTGCAGTATAATATAACATTCCCAACTTTGGTTGTTCACCTTCTGATCTTTTGTTGTGGAGGTCAAGGATTTCAAGTAGTTGGTTATTGGATACTCTGCTTTTTTCCCTTTAATCCGCAAATAACTTGATTGTGGGGTTCCCTGCATTGTCAGAATTGTAGCCATAGTTGTATCTTTTTCCCCACTGTCTTCAAAAACAGTCAAACTATCTGTTTGGTAATTGTTACTTTGCATCTCTATCCTCTTGCTCCCAGCTCACCCTCAGATCAATTCCGAAGGTTGACTTTCTGTTTATAGTTTCCCCAAACTCCTAAATCACCAGTTTTTCTATCATAGGGCTTTGAAGGTCTTGAATTTCCAACACTGAAGAATTATTAGTTGTTTAAGGTTTGTGAAAGGTTTGTAAAAGTTGTTACTGGGACCCAGCTCCCATTCTAGTTCTTCTACTTCTACCAGCTGTCACTGGCTAATGGCCGCTTGTCAGTTTTTTCCAGCCTTTCACACTGCTCCTTTCAAGCAGCAAAAACCAGCTGTTCCGAACCGGCCGCCGCCTGCTTCGGGTTTGCTGGCAATTCCTCTTACTGTTTCCCCTCCAGGGAAATCTTGGGGCACATTTTGCCTGGAAAAAACAGCGTTGAAAGTCAAACCATGGGGCCACCCTCGGTTTGTAACACCATGATGATACCAGAAACACTCCCCAACTGTTATATTTCTTATGCATGGGAGTGCTATTGTGCAATTCTAGGCGTTGTCTTTCTTTGTTTTGTATCCTAGTGCATTGTGAAAGGACACCTAGAGTGGGACTGTTGTTCATACTGAAAGAGGTTCTTGAGTTCGCCTGTTATGATGGTCCTTACGAAGTATAGTGGTTTTTGCTCTGTTGACATGTTCATATTGTTTATATGCAGCTAATCTTGTGCTTTCTGGGGTGGCTTTTATGGTAGTCTCAGTTTTGCTGTATGTGGATGGATTTTCCGTAAACTTGAATTTGCAGGCTGCTATTGTTCAGCTTATTTATGAGTATATCTAAGAATGGGAGTTTGTTCTCTATATTCATCTCAACGTTTTGTTTAAAATCTACCAGTGCTTCCAAGGAAGCTTCAAATTATCATCCAATCCTTCAGAATTAAATTGTAAGGGAACCCCCATTTCTGAACCATTGCATTAAAGAAGCCTCCTTGCAAAAATGAGAGATCTGCATAAAACACAAACACTCCTCTACTTTGGTATTGATCTCCCTAAGCTTAAGAATGTAAAATGAACCTAACACATTCCCAAGAAACCTCAAAAGGTTTTGTCCTACAATACTGTTTTTTTTCTCTTCAAAATTTGAGCAAGGATAAGTTTTTTTGCACTCATGTTCATACAGCAATTTTTATTGTGCAATTTACCTTCATATAACCAGTCTGCAATTCCATTAAAAACAATTCCTTCTTTCCCAGAAGATGTCAGTCTCAAAGAGCTGCTCTTTACATCAGGCTGGTAGTAGATGTTATTTTCAAAAATATAAATCTAAGTTGGGTAAGAATGACATGTTATGTAATTAATTTTTTCATATTCATTATCAGGAAATCATTTCTGAAGCTAATTTTTATATCCTTGTATAATTTATGGATTGTTTTAGAAGGAAAATGGGAGAAACCGAAATATTTGTGCCAAAAGTCAAATAAACCTCAACAGAAGGCAAAATGATGTTATACTGTGAACACTGTAATTACAGTGCTAATTAGAATTAGAATTGATTTACATGTTGATAATCTTGCTACTTTCTTTGCCCTAATTTTTATTATATTTATATACATAGCCATATAGAATAAACTCTACTTTCCAAGTATAAAAGGATATTTTCTGACTTAGTCTATAATTCTTAAGAAGAAAAGGTATATGAAGTATATGATATATGAATACATATGCCCTATATTTTTCAATTCTGGTATCTTGCAGAACCCCTATATTTTACAGAATGTTGCACAGATATAGAATCGCAAACAATCTCCAGAATCAAGTCTTCTTGGTTTGTACCTATACAGCCCACCTCTTCCTTCCTTCCTTCCTTCCTTCCTTCCTTCCTTCCTTCCTTCCTTC
>JANHFO010004962.1:46789-59362 GCA_032468095.1 Pareas carinatus
GTTTTCCATTTAGTTGCATAATTCTGCACACTAATATTTGCCCAATAGTTGTGCATACATAGATATTCTCCTAAGAAAGCCAAAACCTCACTTTTACTTTCTTAAATATTCAGGTTTAAGGTTTATTAACAGTTTGGATTGACCAAGAGCACTGTAGTTGTTCAGTAATAAAATTAATCCTCCAAAATACAATTTGCCTAATAACTGTGCACACAATATATACTGTATTGCCAGTATCTCCAGAAACTGAGTCAAAGCCCTAATCGTTCCAATTTATTACATAAAATTGGGATTGAGCCACCTCACCTGCGCCACTAGAACGGGAATTCTGGCTAGCAGGGTCCAGGAGAAGAAACTTTTCTGCTGTGGCTCCTCTGGAACATCATGCTCCTTGAGGTGAGATCTGCTCCCAAAACGACCTGAAAACCTGGCTCTGCAAATTGCTCCAATGAGGGCATGTTACACTGGAAGTAGTTAATGAACAGAGATAATATACTTTTCTACCCCTGTGTGTGCATCTTGTTCCCTTTCTTTGTTAACTTTAAGTCAATTTTTATGTTGATATTTTAAGAAATATTTTAATATTTTATCTTGTTGCTTTTATTTTGTTATAAGATGCCTAGAATCACTTCTAGATGAGATGGGTAGCACATACATTTACTAAGAAATCAACCTGTAGGACCTGAGGAAGTAGACAGGACTATGAGTAGACCACCTGGTCTTTAGATCCATGTCTATCTATCCTGGCTTGTTAATGTGGCCCAGAGGTAAAGTGTTGTATGAGTGGGCTGTGGCAATTATCAATTCTTAAGGGAAGGGTTTGTTCCTTTAAATCTTAGAGGCCTTGATTCACCCCTTCCCCAATAAGCAATTGCTGAACCCCACCATAGCAGACAATTTTCATTCAGTCCATCACCTCTATTTTGGGGGAAATTGCAGCAGCTTCAGAAGACCTTGAAAGAAATGGATTATCTAGATCCCTTTCAGTCAGGATTAAGACCTGGGTATGGATGAAAACAGCACTCGCACTTTTGAAAGACCTCTGACTTAGGTTGGATGGGATTAATGCATCTATCTGTGACCTATTTGAACCCTTAGCAGCTTTTGATACCATTGACCATAGTATCCTTCTGGATAAGTTCAGAAGATTTGGGGTGAGCAGCATGTTGTGCTGGTTTGCCTCCTTCCCTCTGTTGATTGATTGGGTTGATTCCAATGGGTGATGATTGGGAAGGAGAGGTCCCTCCCTCAGCCTCTGCTCTGTAGAATGCCACAAGGTTTGGTGCTTTCTCCTCTCCTTCATAACATCTAGCTGTGGTTGCTGGGTGAGCTCATCCATCCCACTGGGTGAGATATGTAGCTTTATCCATTTGTGGTGCTCCTCCCACAGTGGACTTCAGTATGATGGGCAGCTATAAAACTTTGATTAATAAATAAATATATATTTGTTCATCCATGCTAACACTCACTGTGAGATGTAACCCATAAAAAGTGATTTCCAAATAAATACCTACCCTGAAAGTGATTAAGCCAGGATGCACTTTGGCACCTGTTAACTTCTACATTAACTGAAGCCTTAGATAAGCCAGATTTTCATTGTCCTTCACTTGCAGGCCTCACCATTCCCATCTTGCTATATACTGATGAAGCAATTATTTCATATATTCTAATTAGCCTGAAGAGAGCCATAAAAGCTATAGTTGGATATTGAAGGGAGAATCCACTACTGGATATTAATTTTATAAAACCAAAATTTATGGCACAATAAAGCCATAGAGATGGATTACTGAAAGAAGCAAAATCAAGTAGGTCCAGAACTTCAAATACTGGAAACCATTTTTCACCATATGAAGATCTAGAAGGTTCTGATCTTTTTTAATTTCGTTAAGTAGAGAATACTTGGATCCTCAATGGATTACCCAGATTCAATGGTTCAAAGGCTAAATCTCAATAGCTACTATATTATTAAAATGGCTATTAAAAATCTCTAAAAGAGGAAAACTGATCTCAACAATTTTAAATATCTTTCAGCAAAACAGACCCATTTCTTTATGGGGTTTACATGAATAGAAAAGGAAATTGAGTCAGTGGAACTAAAGACTATTCTTTCTGTTCCTAGATGTACATCCAATGCAGCTAGACTAGACAGTGGAATGCCTAAAAGAGCAGTGAACTCTTGGAAACAAGACACTTATTGGCTCAAGTTCCATTTTCCTTTCAGGTTTAATTCTGTTAGTTTTGGCAAACATTCTTGAAAGTGGAAAGTCAAAAGTTGCAAGAAGCTGCCATCCTATGGGCTTTTGATAGAGTTGCTTACGTCTCTAGGGTATGACTTGGCTAATCAGTTTCTCCTGCAAAGAGTCAAAGATATGGAACTCTAAAACGAAGCAAACAGGATATCACACAGAAAGCTTTGTTCAAAGGTTTACCTGGAACCAGCATACTAATCACGCCGTTCCAGGAAAATGATTTACAACTACCCTGTTTCCTCGAAAGTAAGGCATCCCCCGAAAATAAGACCTCCCCGATAATACAGCCTCGGACTTCCAGTCTGGGCGGCCTCGGTGGAAAAATAAGGCCTCCCTTGGAAATAAGGCCTAGCACATCTTTGGGGGCAAAAATTAATATAAGACAGTGTCTTATTTTCAGGGAAATCCAGTAGATTCAATGTTCTTCCACTTGCATTTTTAAAAGATAAATATTTTAAAATTCCACTGGATAAGAAAGCTTATGTATGAGAATTGGAGAAAACTGAAATAATAGACCTCCTTTTACTATATTGCTTTTCCTATAAGGATTGCATTTAAAATACATTAGCCCTGTATTACTGGATTATCCAGGCAGATTTGAGGAATTTTGCTACTTTCAGATATAAAGTAGCAAAATAGTTAACTTGTATGTGCAGTTTTGAAAATATGACAAAAGACTATTTAACATTTTAGATGGGACAGGCTGCCATAGAGTTTAATTGTATTTTACAAATTTGTGTTTGATCGTTAATTGTATATAAAGATACATGCTGAAGATCCTTAATTGCGTCTAAATGAAATGTTGAAGGAAAAAAATAGTGGAGGAGGAAAAAGACCCTGATGAAAAGTTAAGACTACAGTCAGTAAAACCAAAGAAGGAACAAGAATGGTGTGTTACAGAAGCAGAAGTAAAGAGGATCAGAAGGATCAAATACTGGTCACAATGAAATGAATTGAAACTGTTCATATGGCACCTTGTTTCCAGAAAAGTATGAACACTGCTCAGTAATGCAAGCCCTCTTGAAGAAGTTTTATGAAAAAAGCATTCTAACACAGATCAATAAAAGCAATTTATTTTTTAAATTAGTTTATCTTGAAATATCAGCTTATAAAGATGTTGTAAACAAATGCTATTCAATAGTAGAAATACATACATGAGTGCACATTATGTTCTAAAGTTGTTTTTTTATTTATTCTTTGTCAAAAGAACTTCTCTAAACCATGAGAATAATTACTATCCAAGAAAGATATTCCTAATATACTCACACCAACTTGCAAGAATGAATTTCTTCACTTCTGTAAAAATATTATGACCACAGCACACTACATTGCATAATCAACCTTTTTAGGTTAGTGAAAACATTTGATCCTTCAGTGTTGGTGTTTACTTTAACCAATTAGGGCCCATTATGTCCTAATCCCTGACTTTAAAAAGCTAATAAAAAGTTAATTAGAACTTTTGTTATCATGCAGTTGCAGATGCTTATAATGACAAGCTTGTGTGCCATGTTTGATTAGTGATTATAGAAACTGTATTTCAACACATCACAATTTAGTAGGTTGTATTGAAGTATTTTAAAGTAGCTGTCCTCAATTGAAATCAACAGAGAAAATGCAAACAGTCTATACTTGCAGGCTTTCTGAATAAAAGACTATATAAAGAATAAAGTTTATGATGGGAAACCTGTGACTGCATGTAGTCCTGCTTCTTTTTGATAACCCTTACTGATGAGATTGCCACATTTCTAAATCTTTGCTTTTCTTAAATATGGTACATTTAATAAATCAATTTTACTGATCTCCACCAGTTTGACTCTCTGAAACAATTATTATGACTTATTTTATTATTTTATTCTGAGATTTTGTAAAGTAGCAAGAGGATTCAAGCCATGTGTTCTTGTTGCGGCTGTTTTGATATCTATCTTTTTTATCTGATAGAGATATATAAAATTTCTGTTTTAAAAGTAACTATCCAGAAAAAGCTTTGATAAGACAATGTGCTTTAGTGACAAAAATTCAAGTTTAAACTTGGCATTTAAAAAGAAATGTCAACTCTCATCAGCATCTCTTTCTCTTCCAGTAATAAGCTGGTTGAATGCTGACAGAATCAGCTACTGCAACATAGGGTGGGGGGCGTGGGAAAAGGGGGAAGAGAGATGTCAGTATGTTTGGATGACTTGAGTTATTGCAAAAGAAAGCAAAGTTGTGCAAAAAACCTAAGCAACAAACAAGAACATAGAGCATTGAACAGAAATACGCACAGTTTTCCACTGTGCCCTTAAAACTCATTTATTTGTTCAGGCTAGGTTGTCCTAACTCCTCTTGGTTTTTAATTTGGATATTTTTTGTGGGGGAACGAGAATTTTAAATTTTAAATCTTTTAAATTTGGCCAACCAGTTTAGTATTTTAATATTGTTTATAGTTGTAAATTATTGCTGTTCACCGCCCTGAGTTCTTCGGGAGAAGGGCGGTATACAAATGTAAATAAACTAAACTAAACTAAACTGAACAGCAATGGGAAAAGGGGGAGAAGGAAAATATAAATTAGCCTGTTGAACTCATTATATAGTTTACAGAAAAAAGATTAATAAAATGCCAATTGGTTCAGAATATTGTGGCAGAAAAATCCTTTTTTCCAGAAAGTGATCCTTTATATCAAGCAAGCTGCACAGAAGTATTTCTCACCAGATGTCAGCTTTCCTTCCGTAGCCTTCTCCACTGATCACCTCTGGGCTCATCCAATAAGGAGTGCCAGTGACTGAGCGGATGCCAGTCCCTGTCATGCAGATGGTCTGCAGCCGCTTGCTAGCCCCAAAGTCTCCAAGCTTCACGTTGCCCACAGAATCCCGGAGAATGTTTGCTCCTGGGTTGAAGTGAATGTAGAGATGGAGAAAAAGAAAAGAAATAGAAGCTGCTCAAGTATAGCTTTGCAAACCTTCACAGATAGAGCCTGGTTTAAAATGAGTTCCATAGAAATTATCTCGTCACTGCAGCCACCTTGCAATGTTAAATTCTAAAGATGAAGACACTTCTTTTTAGAGATGCATCCAAACCACCATTTTCCCAGTCTATTACTGTATATTCTGATCCACAGCATATCCCATTGCATAACCAACCTTTTTAAGTTAATGGAAATAATTGATCCTTGAATGTTGGTGTTTAACAAATTGTCTCTCAGAAGGTTGAACCTGACTATTCATAAAAAAGCTGCAGTGACTAATATAGCCAGTCCCAAAACACCAGAAAGCCGATGAGATGATGATGATGTTGATGATAATAATAATAACAACTTTATTGTCATTGTACAAGTATACACAGTATACACATACAACAAAATTCACATAACACCCACACATAACAATCCCCAAATACACCCCACCTGCCAAATTCTCCCCTCCCTAAAAACACCGAAGCATCCACACAACAGAGCAAGTAATACTATCAAACAGTTCACTGATGGTGGCCCTTAAGTGCAATTATAGCTCTGAGGTAAAAACTATTCCGAAGACGTGTGGTCCATGTTTTAATTGCTCTGTATTTTCTGCCGGAAGGCAACAGTTCAAAGAGATTGTAAGCAGGATGGGAAGAATCTCTGAGAATGTTGTGCAACTTCCTCGAGTGGCGAGATACAAAAATGTCATTCGGGGCTGGTAGCTGGAGCCCAGTGATATTCTGGGCAGTTTTAATAATTCTCCGCAGGGTTTTTTTATCCTCTACAGAGCTGCTCCCATACCATGCAGGTATGTCATATGTCAGGACACTCTCAATGGTGCTGTGATAGTAGGACAGAAGTAGATGCTGAGATAGATTTATCTACCTGAGCATTCTCAGGAAGTACAGCCTTTTCTGTGCCTTCTTCACACGCATGTTAGCATTCATAGTTCATGAGAGGTCCTCCGAGATATAAGTGCCCAGAAATTTGAAACTACCAACCCTCTCAGCCTCCTCAGCATTTATGTACAATGGTAAATGTAAATCTTTCTTTCTCCTAAAATTGATTATGAGTTTTTTAGTTTTCTTGATGTTAAGTGTAAGATGGTTTTCTTTAAACCACAGTATCAGACCTTGTACTTCCTTTCTGTAAGCAGATGTTCTCTACCATATTTTTCAGACTCCTTTCCTTTCCTTCAGCTTGAGTTTGTCCTTTTTTTCCAGACTGCAATTGTCAACCATTTTATTTTTATTTCTGTAACTATAGTCTTATCATCTAAAAAAATTAAAATGTCAGATGAGTCATATACCCAGGGAGTTACTTGTTACACTTTAAAGATGACATTTTTAATATCCCCAATCTAGTTTGAGACTGTAGCATGAAAAATAATGCTTCCTGTACTTTTCCCAGTGAAAACAATAAGTTGTCCTATTACTTGCTCTATAGATACTATTCACTGCAAACTATACTTTTGAAAACAAAGAACAGCGATTGGATAAAGAGTGGATGATTTTAACTAAGAAAGGTAGAAGATGAAAGTATAAGTTTCATTCCTTATTTCATTCATAATACATGCTCTATTTCCAGATCTTGTCTCCACTCTTGCACTCCCCCTTGATCTAGTTATGTCTTCGTCATTTCTCAATGTGGCTATAATTCTGCAGAATATACAGATGCTGTTTTCCTCATAAGTAAAGCCAATTTATTTTGTAATGCCAATTCATGACTTTTCTATTATATCAGCAAATACATTTTGGGGGAAATTACATGTACATGAATTTAGTAGCTTCTAATCTATTGTTAATAGTATTTGTTAATCCTATAGAATAGTATTAAGATACTGATACTAATGCTACCTTAAAAAGACATAGCCAATATTTATATCCTGTCTTCTATGACATAAATAGGCATAATAGAACATATAGAAAATATGAACTCATATGTATTTGTGCGGATTTCTTACCTTTTATATCTCTGTGTACAATCATGTTGCTGTGAAGATAACAGACTCCTTCAAGAATCTGCCAAGTGTATTTTCGAGTCACATTTTCTGTTAGTGCACCATAGGCTTTCAGTTGATCCTTGACAGAACCCTTCACAGGAAAGACAGGAAAGGTATATATTTACACACATATATTTGTGCTCCAAGTCAGTTTTGATTCCTAGTGACTGGCTGGATAAATTAATCTAGTGCTCTTAGCAAGATTTTTGGCTGTGGTTTACTATTGCCTTTTTCTCAGAGCTGAGATGACTGGCCCAAAGTCACCAAGCTGGCTTTGAGCATAAGGCAGAACTAGAACTTGCTGTTTTCAGATGCATTTAATCATTACACAAAACTGGCTTTCTAAAGTAATTGAAGGGAATCAAAAAGTAAAGAACTCTGTGTCCTACTGAAATTTGAGGTGGATTACAACCCCTTTCTAAAAAATCGGTAGAACTCTTACCCCTGGCATGTACTCCATGAAAATGCTCAAAGTCTTTTCTGCTCGATCTCTTAAACATCCGTAATACTGAACAATCCGCTCATGCTGAAGGTTCTTCAGTAGCTGAATCTCACATTCCAATGCACTCACTTCCTGCAGGCATAAGAATTGCTAGATGACCTTGAGCAAGACATAGGACAATGACTTCTACATCAATGCCACTTTTTAGTAGAAGTTAAATGGAGGCAATCTGAAGCTAATAAATTCTGACTCATCAGACTTCTCTCCCCACCTCCTACACATTTGAAACTAAATACAGTTATTTTGCTATTTTTTAAAGGACAATATACTGACATGAAAACTTAAGTCCTATTCCACAAAGAGGATAGTCTATACTATAGCTGCAAAAGTGGTAATTTTTAGGTAGTTTCTGAAACATTGAACTTTGCATTCTAATTTGTACATGGCATAAAATATTATTTATCTGTTCCTATGCTTATTCATTTCTATTAGTGATGCAACCATTAACACTAGCCAATTGCTAAACAACATGGATTTTTCAGCAAATCAATGAAGCCTGCAATGTCACAAAATGCAACTTCTTCACTGTTAATTTAGGGAAGTATGTTGTAGTTGTTATTTTAAAGAAGTGGGCATTAATGAATAAAAAGGTATATATGTAATAGACAGAGATTGGAATACTTTTGTTACAAGGGTGTTTGCTGTCTTCAGATTCCATCAAGCCTTCTAGTAAAAAAGCTATGACTCAATTATTTCTTTGGGAATAACTTTTTGTTTTAAAAATGAGAAAACATTACATTCTAATGAAAATTTATATTATGGATAACAACAGTAAATATCAACAGTATCATCACAGGGCATTTAAAGAAATTAGGAATTCTTAGAATTCATTTTAGAAATATCCTAAACTTCAGAAAAATCTTTAGGACAATTTTGTGTCCCTTTCTCCCCTCAATTTCTTTTTTTTATTCTGTAGTTTATCTTTCTTTGAAACTTAATAAAGTTGAATAAAAAAGAAAAATCTTTAGGACATAATGATTGTGTTGATACATTATTTGAAACACTGATTAGGTTATAATAAATCAGAATGTTATCATATACTTGCAAACTTTTCTCTCCTGTTTTGCTGCCATCTCTATATAAGAGTCTAGAATTCACTGTTCTAAATAAATCAGATTTATATCTGCACAATTTATTTTAAAGATAGAATATGATGCTGGCTTCTTTGGATACAATAAATCATAATCCTAGATTTCAACATTATGTTTATACTGGTTAGATGTTTGAAAGAACAGTGACATAAAAGTGCCACCCTCTCTATAGCTACACTGTTCAGCCGTGTAGCAAGGTTGAAACCAAGCAAAGAAAATAGACCTAAAAGAGATAAAGACATTATGTAATTATTTTTGTGGAAACTGCCAAGTCATCATGGATTAAACACATTTATGCAGAAATATTGAAAATTCAAAATGATTTCACAAACATTGTAGCATTGTTTTTATCATGCTCTCACTTTCTCAGTAAGTATAAGGAAAAAGCAGGACTAAATGCCATTGCTAAAAGAGGCATACAGAACAGCTAAAAAGCCAGTAATAACAACAAGAAATTTGATCAAAAAATGCTAAGTAAATGGTTCAATTGTAACATAAGCAATTGCGTCATTGGGTTGCAGAGTTTGCCATTATAGGTCTGGAAAGCTTGGGGCTTTCTCATAGCTTGGGCCCAGGCTATTTTCGAGACCACTTTCTACCGCATGTCTCCCAGTGATCGGTAAGATCCCACAGAGTTGGTGTCCTCCAAGTCCCGTCAGCTAAACAATGTTGGCAGGTGGGCCTGTGGCTGCCCCAGCTCTCTGGAACCAGTTACCTCCAGAGATCCGGACCATCCCCACCCTAAAGGCCTTCTGAAAAGCCTTGAAAACCTGGCTTTTCCGGCAGGCTTGGGGCTGTTGATCTCGTCTGGCGATCTGGTGAGATTCAGCCATGAATGGTGTGTGAGTGTATTTTAAAGCTTTTTAAATGTTTTTAAAATATTTTTTAATGTTGATTTCTTGTGAGCAGCCCTGAGTCTTAGGAGAGGGACGGCATACAAATATAACAAACAAACAAACCAACCAACAAACAAAGTGGAAACTGAGGAATACAGAGGCATTTAATTTCAGTGTTTAACCATGTAAATACCTTGCTTGTTTCGGGACTGGCTGGGTCAAACTGGACCTGTTTAGCTGCAAGTTCTCTGCCTGTATCTACATCATAGCACAAGTATACTCGACCAAAGGCACCTTGTCCCAGGAGCTTCCCTCGTCGCCAGTTGACTGGAGCACTTGGAGCTGTCAAATACAAGTCATTTTCATTTTAAATTCCATCCTAACACTGGCATCAATAGCACTGATTTATATCAGATAATTTAATTGCTAAAACAGTGATAAAAATGTTTCCCATATGTAAATTATAACAGTCTAATATCTCAGATGAAAATTGTGACATGTAAATACATAACTTAAAATAATGCTGCAGTGAATTAATTCTTGCTACTGCCCAGGAACACATTCAAATCAGCATTTCACAAATTTTATATTCTAACATCTCCAAAGAATAATAGCTAGACCAGTGGTCGCCAGCCTGTGGGCCTTGGCAACATTTGGGTGGGCCGCAGGGGCTTGGGCTAGAAGTAATTAACAATTGATATTGGGTGAAAATGTCTCGTGGTGCTTCTTGTGACAGCAGTGCCACAAAGAGAGCAGGCATCAGGAGGTGGAACGGCCTGTCGTGCTTCTCGCAGAAGCGCTGCCGTGAAGAGAGCAGGGGTTGAGGGTGGGGGAACGACCTGCCACACTCCTTGCAGCAGCGATGATGTGAAGAGAGTAGGGGGGAACAGCCTGCCGCCCTGAAGAATTTTTTAAAAATTCATATTGGTGGTTCTTGGGATTTCAAATTATGAGTTTGGTGGTCCCTGAGGTCAAAAAGGTTGGTGACCACTGAGCTAGACCATATCAAAGAGGATTTATGTTGGCATTCTTGGCAGTAGTCTTAAAAAGAAGCTTCTAAGTAGGCTAAGCAGCTATTCTTGATTGCTTACTCTTAGAAAAAGAGAAAAATTCTGATTTTAATTTTAAGCAAGAAAGCCAGAAACAAACTTATTCACATAGATAAATTTCCAGAATTTCCCCTTGGAAATAACTGAAAGTTTGCAAGTTTGGTAACATTTGGTAATAAATAAATAATATTTCTTTATCTTTATCAAATTTAAAGCTATTTTTATAATGCTCACATAAATAACTCTGCAATTTATTTAACCTTACTGAAATCTGGTGCATTGAATGACAATTGCAATTGAATTCCAGATATACTGAAGAACAACCTCACTGTCCCTAGTCTCAGGTAAGGTGGCGACTACCCTGAGATCAGGAAGGAATCCCTCAAAGGTCCATGAAGCTGAGATGCGGAGATGCAGCATGTAGCCTCAGACAAGCCTAGAAGAAAAAATTAAGCAGTTTGAAAGTCAAACTGCAAAAAGGCACAAACCGGCACACAGACATCTGGGTGAGTTGTAGATTTTTGCTACAAAAAAGGCTACCTGATTAAAGAGAAGATTTAGAAAAGAAAGATTATCCGGAAAGAGGGGAAAGATGGCAACTAAACACAGAAGTGTTTATGGACTATATTAAGTATTTGCAACTGAAATCAAACTCTAGAAGGAAGAAATACTTTTGAATAACATCAAAATTTTAAAAAGATTATATTCTCGTACTTTGCATTAGAAAAGTTTTCTTTTACTTTTGATTTTTAAGAATTATGGATGCTTAAATAGAAGTGAATCGACATTTGGATTTTAAAAATACTGTTTGGACCTTGAGAAGAGCAACTGTAAACTATTTTTGGAAACAAGAAAGTAAATATTTGGACCTACAAAGAAATGAAACCATGGAACTTTGTTGCAACTGAGTAAATGTTAAAAAGAGTTTCTCCACAGACATTGACAAGCCAAAAGGGAAAAAATATTCAAGTGCTATCAATGACATTATTATAATCTGTGGAGAAAATATTTTATTATTATGCCCAGGAAATGGATGTCGGATTTAAAAAGATTAACCAAAAATTGGATGAACAAAAAGGTTTGTTTACACAAAATTTAAAAGAAAGAGGTGTTGCTACAGAAAAAATGGAGATAAAATTGGATGAAATAAAAGGGGTGCAACAAATTCCCGAAGATTTGATGGGGTTCAAAGTGAAAAGAGTGGAATATTATATAAAGCTTCAAAAAGCTGCCAAGGAAAGATAAGAGGATTTTTTTAAAAAAAAGAGAATGTTAACTATGTTGATCACAGTAAAGAACAATAGAACTGGACAGATGATCATGAAAACATATCTGAGGAGGCGTAATGTTCTAACAAAAATATTTCTGGGATACTGCAGAAAACAAGATGGGAAGGGCCAAGAAGATGGAAAGATACAAAATTAAGACTGAAAGGAAATTAGCTTGAAGGTTCAAGATGTTTAAAATGAATTTCAAAGTTAATTGATAAATTGGCAAATTTCCATATCTTGCAATGACAGGGAATGGATGATAATGTGATTATGTAGTGATTTTTACAGGATTTTGTATAAAACTTGAACGTATTTAAAAAAACCTAGGAAGTTTTAAAAGGATTTAGGTATTAAAGATAAATAAGAGAATTGAAGATGGAAGATATGGGGAAAAAACTGAATAGATGAATAGATAAAAGAATTTTAAATGAATGTAGCTTTTTAATTCTAGAGCTTCCCTGGTAAATCAGGATTGGAGTTTAATAACCATTGATATAATTGAGAATTTTCTTTTCTGAGGATGCGAAGGAATATGGTATTATCTAAATTATAATGAAGCTGTATACAGGTGAAACTCAAAAAAATAGAATATCATGCAAAAGTTCATTTATTTCAGTAATGCAACTTAAAAGGTGAAACT
>JANHFO010004962.1:151556-161967 GCA_032468095.1 Pareas carinatus
CTCGCTAGTTCGGACACCTTCATCATTGCGCACCAATCCTTGCTAAGCCAAGGAACCCTGCTTCTAGCCACAAACTGGTTTCAAGCCAGGGGTGCTCTGACAGTTGGGATGACTTGGGATAGATTAGAAGCTGTGGTAAGCTTTCTACAAGTTGAATGCAATAATATTGGTAGTTTGGTAACGGAGGGTTTTGATATTTTGCTTTTGCTTTCTGTTTATTTGTTTGTTTGTCATTCTATTTGTTAACTATTTGGCCATTAATATAGTAGATAGATGATCAATTAATAATTTATAAACAGAATTAGAAGTTTAACAATTGGGGAGGGGGTTATTTTGCAAGAGGTGAAAACTAATATTATTGCAATATATTTATCAGTATTCAACTAGGTGTGTGTATAATATGTGTATATGAGTGTGATTTTTTATTGGATTTTTAATGTTTTGCTTGATCATTTTTTATTTGTTTGCTTTGGCAAATTTGGTGTGGGGGAATTTTATATTTTAATTTTTGAATAGCATGACACGTTGTAAGTTTTAGTTTCCCACTGGTCCCCATGTCCCACATATACTTGCTTAAGATTAAAGAGTTCTGGTCTCTTATGGGTCTCTCACCTGTACGCCATCCTTGGGAGAGACGCTGGTGTAGACTCTGTCGGGCACTTTTGGCAATGAGAACTGCCAGGTCCTCAAAGTTCAATATAAACATGATAACAATTCCTTCTTCATTCTTTACAGGGACCACATCCACCAAACAATGAATGCATGATGCTGCCATGGAAAAAAAAGTTGCATTAAGTTATAAATTAACATATGATACATTTCAGTCTTTATCATATCTTTAAAAAAGCGTTATTCATACTATATCTCCAACACCAGAATGATTGAATTCAAGGCATATACAAACATAATAATTACTTGAGGTATTAAAGAACGATTGCCCTCAATTTCAATTTAGGCCAATTAGCAGAGTATCTATTAACTTGCTCAAATAGGTTAATTAAGTGTATCACAGCAGAACTGAAGCTCAGCAATAACCAATAAAGTACCATCAGCATATTTTACTGATTTGTATTCTAATTAATTGTGAGAAGACATAGAAGCTATTATTTTATCTAATAGCATAGTCTAAGAGCTCTAAACATATATCAAAAAATCAATGTTCTCCATTGATTTTCATTTTCTCAATGAATATTCTGGTCTAATATCTTTTTAGAGTAAAAAAGTGAATGAAAAACACTCACTGACTTTCATTTTAGGTTTTGAAGTTGTATAAGGACAGGTTGAGAGCCAGTTTAGCATTGAGGTTAAGACACTGGGCTAAAAACTAGGAGACTGTGAGTTCTAATCCTACCTTAGGCACATATCCCTAGGATGCAAGCAAAGGCAAATCACTTCTGAAATTTTTTGGGCAAGAAAACTGCAAGAACTAATCAAGGCAGTTGCCAAAAGTCACTTGAAGCCCCGCTCCTCTCCCAAAATTACAGACAGGTAACAAACACATATCTATACATTTTATCAGAATTTTCCCCCCCACATAAAGCAATAGAATTGCAGCTTGGTGGTTTCTGTCTATCCAAATCAATTAAATGCACTACCAGCCAAATATTATTGAATCACTTTCAAATTTTAATCATTCTAATTTGATCATTGTTTATGGTAGAAATCACTTGCTATTCACTACTATAAAAAGTTTTTAATATCTGCACAAACCACTGCAATGGGACAATAATTAGCTTATGCATATGATGGATTTGTAACTAGCTGACAAATGACACTTAATGTGTGATCCTCAATGGAACCACATCTACATGGATGGAAGAACATAGTGGGGCATTCCAAGGTTATCTCTTAGACCCATGCTCTTCAAATCTTCATAAATGATTTAAATGAGGGGATAGAAGGGGAACTCTTCAAATTTTCAGAGAGCACCAAGCAAGCAGGAATAGCCAACACACAGAAAGATAGACTTAAGGTACAAAGAATCTCATTAGATTAAAATACTAGACCCACTCTAACAAAATAACATTCAGTGGTGAGAAAAGTAAGATTTTACAATTAGGCAGAAAAAAACCAAATGCATAGATACAGAATAGGTGGTACTTGGCTCAATAGCAGTAACTGCATGTAGCAAAAAAGTCAACACAGTCCTAGGGTGCATTAACAGAAGGATGGGATCAAGATCACATGAAATGTTAATACCACTTTATAGTGCCTTGATAAGACCACTCCTGGAATATTACATCCATCTTTGGTCATCATAATAAAAAAAAGATGAGACTCTAGAAAGAGTGCTGAGAAGAGCAACAAAGATGATTAGAGGACTGGAAACTAAAACATGAAGAGCAGTTGTAGGAATTTGGTATGCCTAATCTAGTGAAAAGAAAGACTAGAAGTGACATAATAACAAAGAAAGGTAAAGGTTTCCCTGTTCAGTCATGTCTGACTCTAAGGCACGGTGCTCATCTGCATTTCTTGTCTGAGAGAGTTAGCATTATCTGAAGATATTTTCCATGGCTATATGCCAAAGGTGCACGGAATGTTGTTACCTTCTCACCGAAGTGGTATGCTTTAATCTACTTGTATTTGCATATTTTCTTACTACTAGGTGGGCAGGAGCTGAGGCAGGAACGGGAGCTCATCCTGTTGCATGGTGCTCAAACCTGGACTGTCAAGTTTTCTGACCATTTGTGACCAAATCTCACTTTATTTTTCAAATTACCTTTGGGCATATTTTTGACTCCTTTGTACATCATACAACTGGAAATTTATGACCTTTCATATAACATAGATTTACCAGTTGGAATAAATCTTGGAATATTTCTAGTCCAACTCCTTGTTCAAGTAGAAAACCCTATACTAGGGGTGTCAAACTCAAGGCCCGAGGCCAGATCTGACCAGTGGTCTCCTTGGATCCAGCCTACAAGGCCACCCTGGAGGTGAGCAGGGTGCTCCCTGGGACAGCAGCGGCTGTGGCTGTGATGGGGGGTGGCAGGAGCCACAGGGGGATTCAAAGTTACAACAGTCATCCCATTCCAATATTCACTGAAAGGCATTTAAGATGTTTGACAACTGGGCTAATACCAGATGGACCAACAACATCAGCAAGTATTGAGGACCCAATTGGCAAACGAAAGCTCAGAACTGTATTGGTTGGAAGCAAGCACTTCATCCTGCAGTGGATAGACAATGGCTAAAATGATGAACACATAAGCACACCACAGCCTCTAAATAAACAAGATAGCAATATGTATATTGTTTACATATAACACAAAATGCTTTGTCACATATCATTCAGATCTAAGCAAACATACTAATTTTTACTGGAAGATTTTATTTATTTATTATTTAGACTTATATACTGCTTAACAGTGCTTTACTCTCTAAGCGGTTTACACAGTCAGCATATTGCCCCCAACAATCTGGGTCCTCATTGTATGTTCCACTTTTTAATTGTGTGTACATAATGTTTGATGTTTGCAGAATCACAATTCCCTGCTCACCCATCTATCATCTTTAGTGTCCAGCATGTAAAACAAAGCCAAGGTGCTACCTCACACCATCACTTCATTAAAAAAAAAAGTTTTATAGCTTTGCTAATTTGTTATGATAGTCAGCCAGCCAAGTGACAAACAAGCTTTTTCATACTGGAATTTTACATGACAGACGATGTTTGGCAGATAAATGGGATAGATGTGCAATGGGGCTTCTCCAAATTTCAGAGATTGTACAGTGATATTTTAAAAATTCTCTCTGATAAAATAAGGTACAAAGAGGAGGAAATAGAGTATTGAATCCCATTTGTTATACATCTGTTTTATCATGACTGTCAGACAATTATCAATCAGTAGATGCATGTGTTTTCTACACTAAGGCTTATTACACAAATGCTATTTCACATGTAATTTTTAAATTTGGTTGGGATATGATTTTATTGCTTCCCCTTTTAAATGTAATCAGGCCTATTTAATTGTTTTAATATGTTCTTAATTAGTTTCTGTATTTGTTCGTGTTTTTTAAACAGCCTGTAAGCCAACCTGAGTCCTTCAGGAGAAGGGTGGGATATAAATAAAATTTTATTATTATTATTATTAATGTTCAATAAATTATTAATTTGATTGTTTTTCATCAGGGACTGATCAGAGCAAAGACATCTTCTTCCCACTCAGTAGAGAACCAGCTTTTGTAACTGTTCCAGGAAAAGGTTTTGCAGATTCATTTTTTTTGGAATCTGGAACTTGGATGTTTAAAATCATTGCAGAGGGTGTCCTTCTGGTAAGATGAAGATCAATCATAATATTTATATTTTTTGAAACAAATTCTCTTCTAGAGTACTTCTAAATAAGTTAAATCTCACACTAGTGTAAAGAGCGAGCCAGTCTCACTCTTTAAGAGCTAGCAATAGAATCTGACTTGAGATTCATTTCTGTTAAGGCAGCAGAAATTTGATGGATATGGTGAATACAGAATTGTGCTTTTGAACCACACCTGGACATAGGATTATTTGGGAATCTGTTTCAATATGGGTAGATTATATATAGATTGATACCTGTTGTATGATACGTGAATTGTATTATTAATCCTAAATGGACTCTAGCCTGCAAATGTATATTATAGTCATCTCTAAGATGTATTCTCAGATATGTGAATACTCCCAGTTCACCAGCCAACATCTCTGTTGTTGAGAATTCTGGAAATTAAAATACACATTTTTGGAGAATGCACAGGTTAAAGAGAGCTGGTTTATTAGGTAATTTTGTTGAAGAGTTCATATAATATATTAATGACTATTAATGTGCTTATGTTAGTATTGTTTTGTTACCTCAGGATTACCTCGTCCTCTTACCAAGTGACTACTATGAAGCATCCATCTTGCAGTTTCCAGTTGTACAGCCTTGCACATATTCAGGATATGTCACAACTGATAGGTTAGTATCTCAGGGACATTAATGAATCTTTTATTATGGTTATCTAAAATTTATGTTGATGATCCAGTTAAACACTTTCTTTTTTTTCTTTTCAAGTTGTTTGCAGTATGAATACTTGCCAGTAGACAAATATCGTTGTGTTTTTGGTACAGAGGTAACATTGTTCTTGCATGGGGGAGAATACCGAAAAACAACCTTCCAACAGCCAACAGACAAACATCCAGTGATGTCTCATATTCATGGTCAGGAGGTAAGATATCCCTATAGGACGGAATTGGTCAGATAATGCTTACAATATCTCCTGACAGTCTGTGTAACTGAAAACACACACAGGCTATATACTGTGTAAAAATACTGTAGAGAAAGTTACTGCTTCCTCGGGGGGCGGCGGGGGGCAAATTTATAAGTCATAACCACCCTACCTCCATAGAGGACATGACAAAATGTAGTATCTGTAGCTCTCTCCTCTGAATGTTTAAGGGAAGGTGGGATTTTGTTATCGTCCCAGGTAAATCAAACAGGAAATATAACTAGATGAACGAACTCTACTTTATTGAAAGGCAACATCAACAGAATCTTGCAAGTCTAAAGGTGCAAACTTGCCTCCACCACTTATAACGGCTTGATCAATTAGGGTGGGTCCTTCCTATGCTTCTTTTCTTGACTGTTAAACTGCTGGGAGTTCCTGCCTCTCTTATCTGATTATTTCCTAGGCAGCATCTCTTTGCCTCATTTCCCAAAGCCATCCGCACATTCCATTACAATTGTATATACCATTCTGACAGCTTCCTTGTTTGCCTATAGATTTGTCACAGATTGATACATTTTAGTTTCATGCATCTTCTTTTGTGCAGATTGATAATTTTGACGGTATATGGTGGGTGCTCTCACAAAGCTACTTTCAACAAGAAGCTTATCTTATGACTACCATGGTAGATGTGAATAATTATGAAATCCTTTTTTACTAGAAAACAGACTGATGTGGTTGCTCTACCTCTACCTGTTTATGCTTCAGAGTATCCCAACCATTCTGTTTCTCTTTTTCGGGGTAGGTTGGTGAACCAGTGAATGCAGCCATCAACCATCTTTGTTTTTATGACTCATGTAAGCCCTAGAGGCCTTCTGAAATAGTGTATAAAGATGACACTGGATGCTGGAATTTTGTTTTACAGCACAGTGCTTATTTAATTAAAATTTTAATTAAAATAAGACTGGTGGGGTAGGGAGAGTGACTAAAAGCAGAAGAGATATCTGCAAGAGCATGGACACTATGCTGGAAGCTAAATGTATAAGAAAAGCATTAACTTTGGAGAGCACAGAAGAGAATAGGTATTATTTTCCTAGCAAAAAATCATTGACAGGTTTACTTCACTATTAACTGAGATTTAATCTGAAGGTTCAGGTAGTATTTGCAAAACTTAAGCAAATGTGAGAAAACATCTGGAAGAGAAACCGCCTGGAACCCCATCTGTGTGATCTGATACTGTTATCTTTTGTTTTAAAAACCTAGGTGGTTGTTTAGTATATGAAAGAAGAAACCCCCTTCCATTACTCTGATAACATCCAAGCACGATTTGAATCTTCTTTAGGTGAATCTACAGATCAAACTGGAAGTTCCCCAAGTTGGTCGCTATGTAATCATCTTTGAGTATGTCACAGACCATGACCTAATGTATGTTGGTAATATAAAGATTGATAGTCTTGGGCAAGTGATGGAGGCTAAAATTAATATATACAGCTGCAAATATAGGTGAGAAAAATGTAATAAGTTTATGTTTTAGACTTTCATTATCTAAAAACACCTGTCTTTTCCTCTTTCTTAAGGTTCTTAGTTTCCAATGCATTCCTTTTCTTTGTCTCCTTTGCTTTACTTGATAAAAATAGCACTCAAACTGTTAATAACATGTATGTTTTCAATCTCTATTCTTTGCCATTCAAGAAAACAGTTGTTTTTTTCTCATACTGTTAGATACATACGATTAATTAAGTGAATTGGGGGGGGGATAATTGAAGGGTGAATGATACATAAAAACTTAAAATCATTCCTGTTACACTGTAATGAATGTAGTAATTTTTTAAAATTAAATATCCTCAGCAAACCTAAGTGAACAAGGGCAGAAGATGTTTCCGATTCCACTTCTTGATATTATTATTACTTTTGTATCCCGCCTAATTGGGATAAATTCCAGGGGAATGGAATGCATTTTGATTGCTTTTTCTATTATTGAACTATAACAATAATTTAAACATCTCTTCGTATGGCCACTTATGAAGACTGGGAAATAAAACCAAGAGTGGAATTATGGTCATTTGTATAAAAGCACAATTTGGGCTTTTTTAATCCTATATTTCAGGATGAAATACATACTTCAAAGTACTTTTTTCATTAAGTTTTGAACACACTTCTGCAGAACTTTTAGTTACTAGACTCCTGTTGTATCCGACACAGTCCTGAAATCTGTTCATCCTGCTTGTTCAAGTCAATCTTTGGTTAACATTTTTTGTCATTTTTGTAAAGGCATGTATTTGTTGAACAGCCTTAGATATTAGCTGTTTCACAGGCATAGAAGAACAAACTGAACGGTGAACTGAAATCTGTAACGTGCACATATGGATTGAAAGCACTGATTTTTTTCAATTCACCCTGGGCTTCTTTGTTTAATTTCAAAATGATAAATGTAATTCACGCATTTGGTGATAGTTTTATAGAGAAGAAGTTCAGGGCAGAAAAAAGGCAAAAACCTCTTTGGAATTGGAAGATATTAGGACTTAGTTACCAACTACTTTTAAAACTCGTTCTAGCTTCCTGTGTCGGAGTGTTGTGATCGATGATGTGGCTCGTATTGCAGTTTTTGACCTTTTGGCTGATACAACATTATATTTCAGATCATCAGCTATAGATTTTCTACTGGTGAGTTTCTTATATTTTCCTAAACAGAATATCAAGAAAATATGCAACTTTTTTATACAGAAATACAGGATGCTATCTTATTCCAGTTTAACCAATTTTCCTTCTGCTCTCTATATCAAGTGCTTTGAGATGGAGCAGCTCCCTAGGGTTGCTGGCAAAATCCATTCTTTTGTCTGTTTAACTGATATGCTGTCATTAAATTGTCATAATTAAGGTGGCTGCAAGATGCTAATGAATTTTTATCTATAAGCCATCTATATCACTTTTGCATGCCTATATTTTATCTTGTTATGCAGCCAAAATTTCTCATAAGGGAATTTTGATTTTTCCCAAGGAGTTTTTAGATTCTCCACAATTTCAAGAGTGGAATTCTCAGCAATTTGGCATTCATTTTTATGACTCAGGGTAGATTCTATATTTATCATTTTGATGGTCATTAGCTGAGCATTACCGCTTTACAGTATATGATTGTGTATATGTGTTTTTATGAATGCTGAAGTCAACTCAGAGAAATTAGTTTCCCATTTTCACATGTCCATGTACTTTACTGAGTGGCTTTGGGCCAATTCGTTCTCTCAGTTTACCTTGTAGAAACTCATGTGAGCCAACTTGAGCAGAAGAAAGTCAAGCTGTAAATCTATAAATAGTTTTTCTGGAACCACACAGTACACTACGTAAAACAATCACTTCTCTAAAATTTTCTCTCTTTGAAAGATTCAAACACGGTAGTTTTATTCTAAGATGTTTACTGCCACCTTTTGGGTACATGAAGATTTAATCTTTCTGTGTCCTCCTTCTCTTCTTAATAAAGGCAAATGAGCTGTCTATGACAATACAGTGAGTAAATGTTGTCCAAGTTAATCCCATGTAACGAGCTCCTCTTTACATGCCATGCTGCACCAATAGTACACTCACACATCCTTCTAATGAACACAAAAAATTGGTAGGCAAAGCTTTATAGCCAACAAGTCCTATGCTCACTAGTCTCAACAAACTGTGTTAACTTTTAACTAGAATGCTTTCTTATCTTTACTTGTTCTAGAAGCATAAATAGAAGTTTAAATAACATGCAGCCCCCATTTTCACATGTTGTTGTTAACCTGTTAATGGGGGAAAACGTTAATAGGCATATTATCTTTCTTTCCTAGCACAAAATTTGCATTATTCCAATTGAGGATTTTTCTCTGGACTATGTGGAACCTCAAGTTTATTGCATTGCAACATATAGCCATGGTTCAAGGTAAAATACTTTTATCACTTGTAGTTTATATGTACATTGAGATCATATGCACTGGAGACAAATTCCTTGTGTGTCCAGACACACTTGGCCAATAAAGAATTCTATTCTATCCCCCTTTGCTTCCCAAACAAGTGAATTTTTAAGACTTAGTAATGTTAATATTCTCAGTTTGCTCAGCATTTTGGGACTATTTACAATTGCTCATTGTGCAACACAGCTATCACTCCATTACTCCAACATAAGAAACATTGATTGAAGTAGTCAGATTTTATTTAATCTTGAGACTTTACAATGCTGCTGATACCTTTCCATAATAGGAAATAATGCCATTTTGTCTATCAAAGGATTCACATTTGAAGAATACTTTTGCTATTTGAGTCATCATATAGTACAGCCTTGGCTTGTGTCCTAAATGTTGACAATGCAGCTGAACCTGAATTAATTACACAACACACTGAACTGGCAACTAACTATGTGGCAAAGATTAGCACAACATGCTAGGGTAAATTTTAGGCTGTTTTTTCAGTTTGATCTATTGTGGAAACAGGCATTGACTTCACAGTGTATATTTTGAGACATATTTTAATCTGTTCAGTGAGCATTTTTGAAGCATGCCATTTTTGATGTTTATTTGGCATTTTTCTGTCTTTAAAGTGCCTCCTGTATAACACTGCAATATGAAAAGCCTCTTGAAGCTGTAGTTTTGGATGCTCGCAGGAACAGCAAAGTTGTAGAAAGGTCAAGGCAGGTGATCTCCTGGGATTCATTGAGTTCTCCTTTATCATCTCTTCACTCAGCTACTGGGGTGACTCTGAGTTCCTCACAGGTAATTTACCTTTTGCATTAATAGTAGAAGAAGTCCAGTAGGGACTTTTAAGTCTATCGGTTTGTAAATGTTAATCTTACTTGCTATGGGGTTGAAGACCTGACATTCTTTGGGTACTTCTCTTAACTGATTTGCAAGAAGCTGACATCTAGTAAAGAGTTCCTTCTTGATGTAGTAGCATAGATGATTCTTGAAGCTCATTCTCCCTTTGACTCTTTTTATAGATACTGTGATTTTTGTATATGATCAATTTTGACCATTTTGTCACCTGAGGGTAGAGATAAATGCCTCCTAGTTTTCTATATCCAGTGTTCAAATTGTGTGATGAGTTTAGGTTTATATCATTAGAAAGTCAGCGTATGGGGATTCGACTTCCGGTCCTAGAGGCAACAGGACGTGGGAGAGCTAGCTCTGCCTCCCACACCTGAAACGTGCTCCCTGGGGGGCCCTTAGGGGCCGGGCGACCCCTGATTGGGGAGCCCGCCGTTTGAGGGCGGCTCGCCAGGGGC
>JANHFO010004962.1:217583-230065 GCA_032468095.1 Pareas carinatus
CCCTGAGGAGGCCCACTCTGTGGGAGCGTGTGGGTCGGCGGGAGGTATCCGTTGGTAGAATGCGGTCCTGCAAGTAGCTGGGCCCTATGCCATGGAGCGCTTTAAAGGTGGTAACCAGCACCTTGAAATGCACCCAGAAGACCACCAATCATCACTGATAGGAGTTCACTCTGTCACATAGTGGTAAAACTTGAACCATTAGATTACAGACTTTCATCAACATCTTTTAAACCACTGAATCACTGTGTCTTTCATCTATTAGTTAACCCTAGTGATAATTGAACTTGTTTCCACAATATCACTGAATCAATCCTTGACTGCCTCTTTGCTTACAACTTGACCTTTTTTTGCATTCTTGCAACATTACATCCATTGCTTATGTACAAATTTTATATAGTAATATCTGGAAAGGGGACAGCAGAGAGAGCAAAACCCTAAAGACCACTTAGAAAAAGCAGGCTAAATTACTTGTCTGGATTCAATCTCACCCTATAGAAAACTCAATTCACATTTTATTTTATTTATAAGTCTTTCAACTTTGCAACTAAAATATCTCTTCCATAGTGAGCTATTAAATCACATCTGCAGAGTATTTTGTGAAAGTCAAATTAGAAGCAGTCACTTGCTTCTTGTAAATTTAATTGAACTAATATATCCTTCACTTCACATCAAAAGACCAATCTGAAAAGAATGCAGACAAAGAGAAATGTTAGTCGGTAATTTCTAGTGGCTCTTGGACTGTATTCTGGATACCAGAATTAACCAACCATAAAACAGTCTACTGCTCTGCTTAATATTTAATCTCAATTGTTGACATCCATCTTATGGTGTTCAATTGTGAGAACCAAAATGAGACGGGAAAGGTATTCTCTAGATATGTTTACCTATTTTGGAAGAATGACATCTGTAAATAATAAAAAAAAATCCATTAGCACACAACATAGCACACAGGATAGAGGGAATAATTTCTCCCTTCTGCCGTAGTTTCCTTCTGCCTATCCCTTCATAAATCTGTCTAAACTGGCCAATGTGATTATACAGAAAATATAGCTTTCTGTCCATCTTAAATGTCTTGCCTTCTAGTTTTATTAAATAATCTCAGTTTCTAAGACTATGAGATATTGTGTTGTTGTTGTTGGTTTCTGAGCTTCTTTTTATTCCTGCAGACATTTCATGGCCAAGACAGCTAATACTGTCAGTCCAAAGGGCTTCTTATATATGGAGTATAGTAGCTTCTCCTACTTAACTTGATTGGAATACTGTTCCTTTCTCTATTGTTCTTGTTTCTCTTGTGCTGATCCTCAGGTGTTGATTATGATAATGAATATGCTAGGGGTATTTACTCATTTCCTTGACCTTTGGTTGAATAATTTTTTAAAAATAATTTTGGAAGGTTTATTCTAAAACTTATTTTGTGATGGAATGAATTTACCTGGTGCTGATCTTTGGGTATTGATTGGTAGGTGTATAATGAGAATGGATGTGCAAGGGGCCTTTTGCTCCTTTCCTTGACCTGTAGCTGAATCGTCTTTTTTAAATGTGGGGTTTTTTATGTAGACGAGGCTTATCTCATGAGAGATTGAGAGGAGAAAATTTTTTGCATCCACTTCCCCCATTCCAGACTTCATGCTTTCTCTGGTAATTTTATTTTTCTGAACTAAAAAGATCACAATAAAGTGTATATATGCCTTGTTCAAAACATTCCTCTGTTTTGATTCTCCTATTTGTAGAGGTTTTATTGTTTAAACTTACATTTTAAAAACTATTTAATCTGTGAACATGAAAACACTGCACAGCATTGATTTCTGTGAATTATACATAGGATCGTTTTTGTTCCTATCAGCTAGCTGATTTACTGTTTTTTCTAATCCTGACTTTTATCCCTTCAAATGCTTTATTTTGATACTGAAAGAACTCAAGGAAGGGAAAAGGCAGCATCAAAGTCTCCTTAGTAGCAGCTAAATGTTATTTGGGCAGGAGATATTAATGACTGAAGGTGAGCTAATTCATAAGTAAGTTCAATGATAAGGTGATTCTGAATTTCCCATAAAATTGCTAAAGATAAGATCACTTCTATTTTGCTGTTTTGCCTGGTATGTTTTTTTGTTTTGTACTAATTTTAAAATAGTTTTTATTACTTTGCTGTCTGCTCTGAGAAACCTTCACAGAAGTAAGATAAAAATTATGTAAATGGGTGAAGTTAAGTCACCTTAAGCAAACTGCTTTCTTAGTTTAAAACCGGAAGACTAATATGCTTAGAAAGAGGCCAGAAAGGACTTATCATTACACAATCACTATTGCACTAATAGGTAAAGTGCTAAGGATTTGGGGGAACCAAATGCATGTGTAAAAATAAACATTTAACAGCAGCACCAAATCCAAGGGTCTATGGAAGAGAGCTCTTTCACTGTTTGAATCACAAAAATGACAAGTAAGAAAATGGTCTGAGAACATCAGAAGAAAAGTCGTATTGGAGAGGCGACCGAGACCTTTTCCCTCCCCCTTGTCGTCCCCATCCAGCCCAGTCCTGTTCTGCCCTTCGCACGACAACAGGAGCTCGCTGGAAGGCAGAGTGAGATCAGGAGCGACCTCCGCTTGCTTACCTGCTGCTTAGCGTTGTAGTCTGTCAGGTTGGTGTTGTAATTCCAGCTGGCGGAGATGGTTTCGAAGAACACAATTTCCCCGGTACTGTTATAATCGTTTGCGAACAGGAGGGCCCCTTCCTCGGTCTTTTCGTAATTAGGAGGCATCGGGAAGACATCCACGGCGAGTGCCACTCCAACGCAGATCGAAAGGAAAAAACCCGCCACCAAAGGCATCTTGGCAGGAGGCGCAGAACTGTCCCTGCGAGCACCAGATTATAAACGCCGCTCTCCCCTCAGACCCTGCCCACGGCGCCTCCCCGCGCCCAGCTTGAAGGAGATAAACTGGAAAGCTGCCTCGACTTTCGGTTGCCCTGCCCGCCTTTCAGCAGCGGCTCTGAAGCTATAACCGTCATACCAGCCGTGGTGGCAAATCATCCGCTGAAAGGACAGCCCCTTGCCTTGCCCAAGTCTCCGCAGCGGGAGAGAGTGAAGAAAAGAAGCAACATATCGCACTTTCAGGGAACCAAGGACTATGGTCAGGTGGGAAGCAGCAGAAACGAAATGGACAGTGGGAGGACTTCAGGGGAGAACAGACTGCAAAGCGAACCTACTGCTGTGAGGCTAGTGTCTCAGTCAGTAGAGGTAGGGCGCCCTCTATTCCCCCAAAGTTCCCTGACCCCCACCTTCACCTTTGAGTACAGCTGCCTTGCTTCCAATCCTCTTGACAGCATCCTGGGTCATGTTTTGGCTCATATTTTCCCTCAATGTTGAAATAAGTAGTCAGGTACTAGCCTATTGTGTGGGATATAATGGATGGAAACGCTGGCCTGTTCTTTGCTCCAGGTGCAAAGAGTCCTGAGTTAGCCCTGTGTGTGTGGAAAAGGACTGCTCTGGCAATTTGAAGGTGTAGAGCTGGAAATTTCGACCCAATCCACCAAGAGAAATGGTTTATTGGAAAATGATTACTTCCTGCCTGTGGTCACTTTGCCTGAAGATCAGAGTTGTATGCGTGGAGGGTAAAAAGCTAAACTCTATAGTTTTTTTTGCAGAATAAGCAGATGGGCTCTCATATCCATACACACACAAGGTGTCATCAAGTTGGTGTCATATGTGTGTGTATATTTTATCAATATAGATGTAGCAGTGCCAAGTTACAGCAAGATCTGAAAGGAGTATGAGAAATTGGAGAAATAGCAGGGCCTGAAGGTGGAACTGGAGAAGATGTGGAAAGTAAAGGTCAAAGTGGCCCCAGTGGCGATAGGAGCACTTAGTGGTGCAATTCCTGAACTGGGTGCATGGCTCCAACAGATCCCAAGAACAACATCAAAGCTCTCTATCCAAAAGAGTGCAGTGATAGGAGTAGCTAAGATCCTGCACAGAACCCTCAAATTCCCAGGCCTCTGGTAGATGATCCAAGATTGAGGAAGATACATACCACCCATAGCGTGAAAAGGGAATTGTTTATATATGTTACTTACATCTGTATCTATATCAGTTATCAAGTCGGAGTTAACATTCATATAGATGGATTTTTTCCAAGATCATCTGTCCCCAACCTGGTTCTTAAGATCTTTCAAAAGTAAACCCATTATCGATGTAACTAAATCTATCCAGCTTCTGATATTGACCTTTTTTTCTCTTTCCTTCAACTTTACCCAACATTATAAACTTCTCAAGAGACCTAGGTCTTAACAATTTTGACTCTAAAATATGATAATTTGAGGTAGGCCAATTATGCTTCAAGTGAGAACTATGGTTTAATTTGTTCAATGATTCATTTATTCATTTTCTTGGCTATCCATGGTATTCGTAGGAGTCGTCTCCTCTTTTCACATTCTTAGAGCATTATAGAGAAAACTACTGCCTGCACGATTCTGACCAGTGAATATCCTGGCACCTTGATACCTTTTCCAAAGTCTTCCTTGCTGTCTTTCTGAGTGCTGGTGTTTGTGTCTTCTTTTTTATTTCCATCTTTGCTACTTCTTCATCTTACTTCCAGAAATCTTTTTTGTTATTTAAGATTGTGCCCTCTAGTTGAAGTTCTTCTTAGGGATAATCCTCTGTAATTTAAGCCTTTAGTTTTTAGGTCCCTTTTTGGAAAAAATCTCCCTGTGTTTTTTTCTTCTTTTTTAAAGTTTTTAAGATCTTTTCATCTATTTTTTTCCACTTTATCAATCCTCTGATCATTTTTGCCAATCAATTTTAGCTGTTCTTCCATTTTGTCTGTCACATCTTGTATTTTTATTTAGCATCTCAAAGTTTGCATTGCTGCACTCAATCAGTTTATCAATAACTTCATTAATAGATTGATTCAGCTTTTTCATTGACTTTTCCATTGACTGTTGCAATATTGATATAATATCTTGAATAAATTTTGTTTCACTAGTTTTTTCTTTTTGTGACACTGTCGGCACCAATTTCCCCATTTTGAGCGTAGGTGGGACTATTCTTCACTCTGGTCACTAGATGTCTCTCTTTATATTCAAAACCTTATAAAGCAAATCTTTAACTCTTGAACTTCTTTTAAACTTATTACTCCCGGTATTTGAGGATACTAAAAATATTCTCCAATTTTAAAAGTATTTCCAGTCTCTAGCCTTTATAGTTTCAGTCTTTTAAAGTAATTTTTTTATAATCCACAAAAAAGTTTCCCTTCTGTTTTAATCCACCATTATAAATCAGGATACACTGGTCTCTTTTATAGTAGGGCTTTTAAAGTTTGCTCACTCAAATTGATGTCTGCTGATTTTTACTTTTCTGTGGTTTAATTATTAAACTGCAGCACTGCATCTTCTTCTCAGCTTATCTGCAGCTGAATGCTGCATCAAGGTTTCTCTGCAAACCAAAATTGGCCTCCGCCTCATCTTGAGTCCCTGGACATCCCCCTTCTTCCATCGCCTCTCCGTCGCCTCTGCTGGAATGGTCTCAGTCTACCAAACTTCAAACTGTTCAGTCTAGAGCATCTCAGACCTGCCGCTTGCCGTGCCGCACCATAGACCAGAAGTCGATATCCCCCCTTTTCTTTTCTTTTTTGAAAGAGGATTTTTATTATTTTCAGTAACAAACAGAAACAAACACACAAAACATAAAACATCATAATTCAATATTTCAATCATCATCTGCAAACTAAACAAACATATCATCCATCTGTACTTATTCAAAAACTTATTCGTTTTTAAGGCTTTCTTGAAAGAGCGCAAAGATCAATACGATATGGACCTTAGGGAAATACGGGCTCATTGGTCATGGAAAATGATATTAAAAGCATGCATTCTAGATCTCTTAAGGTGACATTATTTAATTGATGGGACACAAAGCTGGAGAAAGGTGATCCTGTAAAAATGCAGACTCTAAGGCCTAAACGGCTTTATACATTTTCATCAGCACCTTAAATTTCACCCAGAAGCTAACTGGTGCAATTTGCAAAGTAGAAGTGTTACATTTTTATACCAAGATGATACTGTAATTATTCTCATTGTGGTATTCGGGATCAATTGTGTAGCTTCTACATGATTTTCAAGAGAAGCCCCAAGTTGGTGGTATTGTAGTAGGTGAAAAGGACTTCTTAATCTAGAATGGGCACAAGTAGTGCACAGCATGAATCTCGATTAAGTCTTTCCTAGTTACAACTGCTACCTGCTCTTCAAACAAGAGTGATGAATCAAGGAAAACTCCAAACTGCATACAAATTCCATCTATGAAAATACAATCTGGTTGGAAGGCTTAAACTAAACTCTTTAGCTTGATCTCTTCCCTCCTCCTGCTCTGCAGCATCAAATGAATTTGACTCTGAAAAAGAAGAGCCACTATAGCACAGTGCCCCTAATTAAGGCAAATTGTACCAATTACTACCGTACCAATTACTATTGCAAGCAAGAAGAAAAATTATTACACACAAAATCTACCTGCCCCTTCTATAATTTTGTAAACACCAAACTTAAAGACTCAAAAACCATACCACTAATGAAAGGGCAAAATGGAAAAGTCTGTAATGATGAAACCATTAAGGCTAATATTTTCAATATGTTCTTCAGTTCAGTCTTTGTTAACAGCAATGGATCCAATCCAACATTTTCTAATCATACTAATATTGATTGCAATGATCTAATGCACATTTATTTTACAGAAGACAACATTGAAAATGCACTATGCAATCTAAAACCATCCCTATCTATTGGGCCTGATAGATTATGTGCATACTTTTTTAAAAAACTGGTTTCATGTGGTGAAATTTTATATCCTTTTATTTTGTGTATCGGCATGATTTTTGTGTATTGGTATGATTTTACTCTTGAAACATTTTATCAAGAATCAGGTGAACAGACTGGTAATTGGACTTAGCAAACAGAATTTGATTTCATCAGTAGCTTGTAATTTTAATATGGAATATTTAATATGGATTTTAATATAGAAAATGAATCAGTTGCAATAAACGCATGAGAACATTTGAGGAACTGGATAAAATGATAAGGAGGAACAATACCTTCTTGCTTGGAATAAGAAGAGAGCAACATCTGAACACTAAGTCTAATGCTATGATCAAATTCTTCAAAATAATAATTTCACTGGATTGGGGTAGAAAAATATTTTCTCTCTTTCATTTAAACTATAATTCTACCAAATTTATGTTGCTCTGTCTTACTCCATGCATTACTTAAGGAACTGTATGAAATCTTGTAGGTATCTAGGTATTTCTTGTAGAAATAAAAGAAAGTACCTGTGGATCCTAAAGGTGTTTTTTTTTCAAAAGACAACTGGATTTTGTTTTTTTCTTTCTATGGAAAAGCAAAGTCCAGCTGCCTTTTGAAAAAGCACATTTGGGACAGCTGTGACCTGGATGACTGGGACTCTCCATAGACAAAGGCCATTGAGTCAGCGCTAACTGAAGATATTTCCACAGTCATATGTAATGTAGTGCTTTTTCCTCTCCACCGAAGTGATGCTTATTTATCTATTTGCACTTGCATGCTTTTGAACTGCTAGATTGGCAGGAGCTAGGCAAAGACAGAAGCTCTCCCCAATGTGTTGCTCAAGTCTCAAATCCAGGGTGTTAGCTTTTCTAGCTGACCAGCCCAGCATATTAACTGCTGAGCCATCGCGCCACCACATTTCTTGTAGGGAGAGAATAAATTAGTGAGTTATAGAGATATCAAATATTTCTTCAAACTGTTGAACAGTAAATCTGAAAGAATGGCATATGTCACCAGTAAAATCCTTTTTGGAAAGTATGAAACCTTTCCAAGGTGTTAATTACATTTAATTCATTTTGTTTAATTGTCTGGCGCTGTGATTTCTCTTTAATGAGTTTAGTTAAGCACTGCTCAGTTAGAAGTAATTAAAAATCAATTCTCTGCAACAATCATTCTTTCTTCTGGTCAAGGTCTTTGCATTATTCTGAAAACAATTTTTTCCCATGCAGATTTTGATATAGGTATATATATACAGACTAGCAAGGCTTCCTTTGCTCAGACTAGCAAGAAGTCAAAACCACCAGATCTGTAGTCTGTTGAAGCCCACGATTTTTGATGGATCTTGTTGGAGAGCCCTAAATGGCTAACAAGGGGAAACGTGCACTTTGAACACAGCCAATTTTCTAGAGTTTAACTTTTTTTAACTAGCAGGTTCTATCAGTTGGGGAAAAAAATTGACAGTCCTTGATCTGTAGGACTGCACAATAATAGAATATGCTTATTATATTAATGCCAGAGATGCATGAGCATGGTTTGGTTACAGCCGAGTCCTGTTCATGTCTAGATATAAGCCACACTAAATACAATGTAACATATGTCAGGTAAGTGTGAAGATGTTTACATGCTTAACCCAAACAATATTTTGTTTATTTACTGCACATATGTATTTTAGAAAATATAATGTCATCATCAGGATTTTAAAAGAATGTTCTATTTATGTCCCAAGCACTTTCCGTAACAATAATAGAAATGTGCCTGCATCAAATAAACAGCTCCTGAACCTCTGTTGTCCTCAGCTTACAATCATTTGTTTAGTGACCATTCAAAGTTACAACAGAACTGGAACAGCACTGGAAGAAAGTGACTTATGACTGGTTTTCACACTTACGACCTTTACAGCATCCCCAGGGTCACGTGATCAAAATTTCAGGCGCCTGGCCACTGGCATGTATTTATGGCAGTTACAGTGTCCCAGGGTCATGTGATCCCCTCTTGTGACCTTCTGACAAACGAAGTCAACGGGTAAGCCAGATTCATTTAACAACCTTGTTACTAACTTAACAATTGCTGTGATTCCCTTAACAACTGAGGCAAGAAAGGTTGTATATGGGGCAAAATGTACTTAGCAATTGTCTTGCCTTAGCAATAGACATTTTAGGCTGGGTTGTAAGCTAAGGATTACCTCCATTTAGCATGAAATGCTGCTTGTTTTAATGCTGCTTAAAAGCTTCACCTGTTAAAGCAGAGAGAGGCAACCATTTCTCCACAGAGAAACTTACACTTTGACTCTGCATAAATTGCTGGGGATTTCCTAGAAGCGTGTGGCATGGGGAGGGCCAGAAAAGTTCACAGGCCAGCTTGTGAAATGTCTACATATGTGCATCTCCACCTTAGTATGAAGTTCATAAGGCTGTTAACCAGCTGGCATTGTGATTTCAGTGGCAACCGACTCTAGGGGCAGTGCTCATCTCCGTTTCTAAGTCGACGAGCAGCGCTGTCCAAAGACATCCCTGTGGTCATGTGGCCAGCATAACTAGACGCCTAAGACTCACAGAGCACTGTTACCTTCCCACCGAATTGGTCCCTATTTCTCTATTTGCATTTTTATATGCTTTTGAACTGCTAGTTTGGTAGAACCTGGGGCAAGTAACGGGAGCTCACTCTGTTACGCAGCACTAGGGATTCGAACTGCCGACCTTCTGGTCAACAAGCTCAGCATCTTTATACGCTGAGTCATCATGTTGCATCTCTTTAAATATAAATTTCCACACTGATATGCCTATATTGGATTAATGACATAAGGAAGATGGATCATCACAGGCAAAAGAAACATAGACTGAAGAGAGATATCCCTATTCCTCATAACTTTCTTTTAGATGCTAGGAAAAATCTATTCTAATTGGCTTCTAGAAGCATTTGAGAGCACAAACTGATTTTACCCTTTGTTCTTACATTATTATTCATCTTTTTTCTCTTGTCATATTATTGGTCTTGTAGGGGATACATTTTTTTATTAGGACCAATATCAGATTATAATTCCATTAAATAGTTGAAAGCTTCAGCCAATGGACTACAAAGTATGAGCTCCTGTCTCCTGAATGTCCTTTGAATCTGCTTGAAGCTAAGAAGGTGGCCTGGGCTAGAATGAGGGCAGACAGTGACTGAAATAAAAAGGAACAAGGGAAATCCTGTTGCATAGAAGTCCTTTTCCTTGACTCCTGAAAATAAAAACCTGTGAATGAGTAAGTTATATTCTCAGTTCATATAGGTGCTAGTTTTGTACACATTTCCACCTCTGCACAATTAGTTATTTAATTTCTCCATCCAGAAAATGTAAAGCTACCAGCAATAGTTGTCTCTACACTTATACCTTCAAGATATAAAGAAAACCATTGTCTTTTGAGAAGTGTTAACATAAACATAGACAGTAAGATACTAGGGTCTTGAATGTTAGATGTTGCAGTTAAGCAATCACTGCCACTCCTAGGTTTCAGTGAGGCAGAACGCATAAGAGAACAAATGTTAAAAATGTACTTTTAAACAATGAGTTCCATTCAGGTTTAAACTCATGTCCTTAATATTGGTTAATATTCTTACATGCACACGATTCAACAAAGATGGGCACTGAACTAGCAACGAATCAATAGAAATATAATGTGACCTCTATTAGAGGATCATCTAAGCACATTAGGAAATCAACAAATAAAAATGAAACCATGCTCACAATTACACACAAAACGAGCACATAGATGCCATAATATATTCTGAGTCAAAATGAAAAACAATGTATAATTACAAAGCATTTTATTATACAAAATATTGTATAATATTATATGTAATTAGTATAATACAATATAATTATAAAAAGATCAGACTCATAGAAGCCAGGGTATTCCCTGTGACAATCTGCATAAGTGAAAGTTGGATTTGAATAAGCAGCCTTGGAAGAGTATTGATGCCTTTAACTTTGGAGGTGACTCCTGAGAATGCCATGAATATTCAGGAAAACTGATGGATCATCAAATAAATCAACTTAGAGTTCCCACTCAGGCACAAATGATCAGGTTCAAATTATCCTACTTCAGCCATATTATGTGAAGACCCAACTCTTTGGAGAAGGCTGCAATGTTGCAAAAGTGGAAAGAAAGAGCAAAAGAGGACAACCAGCAGAAAGGTGAATAGGCTCAATTACTGTGATGATGGATGCACTCTTGGAAAATTTGAAAGAGCAGGTTAGGGACAAGTCCTCAGGGACAAATCCAACCCCTACCCCTACCCCTATCCCTATCCTACCATTTTAGATATCCTTAGGTCTATCTCTGATGCATTCTATGTTTTGAGTAGGCAAAAAAAGTTCTTAACTATCAATTATTCTGACCTTTCTCATTTAAATTGCACTTAATGTCTATTATTAACATTATTAGGCGCAAAAGACTCATACACCTTTTACCAATTTTAACTAATGATATCTAACTGAGTTTCCTCAGGTTCAGCTGAGGTTAGCTAAATATTGTCACCTGCTGAGGACTATCTAACATTAAATCCACTACAACATATTATTTCATCTTCATAGGATACAACAGCACAGTGCTACTACCAGGAAGCTTTCTTGAATATATAAACATGGATTTTTATCATGTCTTGCATTCCAAATAACACTGTTCAGTGATAGATGATAGATAATAGATACATTGATAGTTAATAGACAGACAGACAGACAGACAGACAATATATATATATATATATTTCTTATGTAGACTACACTATATCTTGTCTATCAACTCTCAGAAAAGAAAATGAGTGTCAGTCTTTAAGGTAGTCCAGAGTGGAAACCAAAACCATGAGTGATAATACTGCCTTCATTGTAAGGTCACAATAACAGAACCTTGCAAGTCAGAAACCCTCCCCGTTCCCCTGCCTTTACTTTCCAGAGAACTAGAAAAGGTCCCTTCTGAGATGCTTTCTCCACCCCTATCCCTCCTTTGGCCTCAGATTTTTGTCTAGCCTGTGTCTCTTCCTCTGTCTCCCAAGGATATTCTCACATCCTGTTGCAGTCAACAGAATGTTTCAATATATCCTTTGGCGAGCCCTTTTTTATGTGGTTTAAAGCAAAGAGTGTCTTCGAATTCTCTTCAATTTAAAGAAACAGTAACACCGGTACAAATATTTCTATTTCTGTCAGCTCCATCTGCAGATTTCAATTATATGTTCCAAGGTTGTATGACCATCACTGTTCAGGCTTATTTCTCAGAAAAAAAATCTTTATACAAAATGATCTTTCTTTTGAACTGGGAAAAAAATAACCTTATCTAAGGTTGACAGCTATAGCTTCTCAAAGTCTAATCAGGTCAACGTGATGACTCTGTAGAGAAGTAACTTGGGTATATAATAGTTTCAGAATTGTTGAGCATTTGTAGTTTACCAGAATTGTTGAATTAAAAGACAAAAGAAATAGTACAACCTAGTTTATAATTTTGCAATTCTGCTGTAACTCATTTATTTGTTACTATTTTGAATAAGTACAGATCTATGATTTTTGTGTGGTGCACTGTTTTTGAATGTGTATGGGGAGAATGAAAATGTTTATCATCTTCATTGTGTTCTGGGGACCACAGGATCATGCTTCAGGTCTGGGCACAGCACGGAGACGGCATTGGTCGCGTTGGTGGATGATCTCTGGAGGGCCCGGGATAGGGGTTGTTCCTCT
>JANHFO010004962.1:245408-259712 GCA_032468095.1 Pareas carinatus
GAAAAGGGGGGGAAACTGTTCAAGGGGGTTAACTATATTATTTTTCTTACATTCTGTATGTTTGGTTAAAACTTTTCAATAAAAAAAAGAGCAAATACCTACAAAGTCAGAATTGACAAGAAAATTATAGTCAGCAAGTACTGTTTCTGTAAAGAAAGAGTGGTTAGCTGCCGCAAGATCCTACAGACTAACTATAAGCAGTGGCACGGCAAAGTAGTAACAATGGTGCATTGGACGATCTGCAAGAAACCATTTGCTTGAAAGCAAGAACTGGTGGGACCATAGAAAATGAAGTAATTAAAATGCTGTGGGACTTTAAAATTCAAACTGACAGGAGCCTGCCACATAACACCCCACACTTAACAATTGTTAATGGGAAAGAAAAAAAGATCTGGGAAGTGCTAGTAACTGAAGACAGCAAAATAAAAGAAAAATAATTTGGAGAAGATAACAAAATACAAAGACCTGCAACTAGAAATAGAACAAGTGTGGCAAAAGAAAGGAAAGGTAATATCAATAGAAATAGGTGTCTTGGGTGCAATCCCAAATCAACTGGAGAACTACTTGAATACCATCGGCATTGACAACATCACAAATAGTCAATTGCAAGAGGCGGCATTACTCAGAATAGCTTACATCCTGCAACAATACCTATAACACCATTAAGCATCAACATCTGACTATTCCAGATTCTTGAGAAAGACTCAGGCCTCTGATATTATTGGAGAGTCAAATATCTGCTATGACTATGAGAATTTCTATGCTACTTTTATCAATCTCCTCCATGTTTTAAGGAAATTTACTGCCAATGGAAACAATGATTATTGCTTCACCTGCTGGTGGAAAGAGAAGACTGGTTACATAACTCATGGAAGGAGGTAATTAGTTTTATAGGCAGAAATGCGTTTGTTTAAAAGAAATCAATTTATTCAGCTGGGGGGAAATTATGTTTAATTATGAATTTAAAATATACAGATTAAAATTGTATGTTTTAATAATTATGTTTCTATTTTTCTGGCCTAGTTCCTCCCTGTGTAAACTCTGGCATGCTTCTCAGTGGCTAAAGTTGTATACTTCAGTTTGGCTATCCTGCCTTTGGATTAGTAGGTGGGTATGTGCACATGGGTCTTGTGAGGAAAGCCCCTCAGAGAGAGCATAGGCAGATGGACCAAATCTTCATTTTTGGATGGGCGGGGGGGAGACTTCTAATGCCCTTTCCTGCTCTGTGGCAAATGCACACATTTTACAAGGATTTCATTTTTATTCATTTGTTTTCACTAAGGCTACTTCATGAAACTTTATAATATCTCAATAAAATGTCTTGGGAGTTATTTTCAAAATTAAGCTAAAGACAAAACCTAAATTTAAATGATCTTTGAATACTTTTGTTCTGTAAACAATTCACTTAATGAAAAGTCACATAGTGGGAATGAACTTTCCTCTTAATATTCGTTCAAAATTGCGTAGTGATTTAGAAACAATTTTCTTGAGAAAACTACTTGAATCAATAAACAAATACATCATTTCAGCTTTAGACAAGAGCATAACTAGAAATAAAAATTATTATATTAATAATAATGCATTTATAGCAATAAAATAAGTTGCTATACCTAAGATTTCTTTAAAGCCTTAATTTAAAATTTCACATAATTCAGATCTTTCCTATAGAATGGTTGGAAGTTGAATTCAGAACTCTTTATGGTACTTTTGAAAGTCAGCAGCTCAAATTTAGAAATTTAGAAATGATACTATTTAAAAAGTATTTTAAAATAAAGGACATTTGTTATTTGCATACTTACTTATGTTATATATTTTATATGTAGCCCCCCAAAATTTCCTCTACACTCAATGCAGTCCAGGCAAGCCAAAAGGCTTGACACCTATGTTTGAAGGAGCTGAAAATACTAAATAAATGCTAGGTCTCATATTGCATATGAAAACATTCATTTTCTAGAAATTCCTTGATAAGATTTTTTTTTTCAAATACTATATATCACATAGCATTTTAAAATAATTTATTTTCTTATATAGGCAATATCCTTTTTGTCTGGTAGATAAGTGTGATATCAGTAAATAAGTTGCTTTAAACTTTTCAATTGCTTGTAGTTAATGTTACAAAGCATAGTGAGGACTTTTTACACCTAAATTTGACAGTTATTTGGGACCAAGTGGAAAGGTATTTTAATTAAACATTAAAATTTGATTACTATCCAGTTTTCTACTTTTACTCAAATGTCTGCGCACTTAGCAAAAATGTTAAGTACCCGAGAATCTTAGATTTTATTTTAGAAGCTATGTAGGGAATACATTCATATTAGATGTGGGCATGAACAAATAAATATTCATATGATCTTATGAAGAACATGCAGAATTCATAACTCACATGCTGAAATGCAATACTGCAATATTGCAGTGCCATACTTTCTATTATAATCTCAGCTCCAGCTTTTGTTCCTATCAAATCTGTCTGTCTGTCTGTCTGTGTGTGTGTGTGTGTGTGATATTGTTCTCTGCTATTTATTCCCAGAATTATTCTTGTTTTTTCATTCTTGCACTCTTCCCATTATTATCTAAACGTTTACAACTTTAAAAATAAACTAAATTCTTCATACATTATTTTATGATTAAATAAGTATACTAAGATGTGTATACATATGACTTTGCATTTACAAATGGGCCAATAGAACAAAGCTCTGAAAATTAATTTGGTACACATCTGGAAGAGGAACATCTATTTTGCACCTTCCAAGAAAATACTCAAATTGGAATATATTGGAATAAATTGGAACATGACATCTTTGATATTGGCTTTTTTTCAACTTTAGAAAACACCAAGTTAGTACAGAATCTTTATGTACTGTTATTAGGACCGGCCCAAGAATAAGCAGGGCCTGGTGCAAATTGTCTCATGCGGATGTCTAGTGTGGGGCCCTTAGCAAGCACAGGGCAAGGTCCTTGGCAAGTGCGGGGCCTTGTGCTGTCGCACTGTTCGCACCGGCCTTTGGCCGGCCCTGACTGTTATGCAGATCCTCATTTACAAAGTAATTATACGGAGTGAGTGAACCTGATAGACTGCTATTATATGGCTAGTACTGATTAATTGTGCAAAATTATTTTTACTAAAAACAGGTTATGCAGGAACTTGATCTAATAACCACAAGATACTTGCAACATATTTCTCATTGGATTAATAATAATCATTAACTATATGTACTTCAGAATGTTATGAGGTTCCATTAAATAGAACCATGCTAATTTCCCCCCATCATGGCTATGCTTCAGTTGTCTTTTGAAAACAGAGACAAATTTAGTATTTTAATATATACAAAGAAACTGATTTATATTGGATAAAGTTATGTCGGTTAAACAGATTAAAATTTCTTCAGACATGTTTCATTCTATATTCATTCCAACTGAGATAAAAAAAGTCTGAATTAGATAAGGAATTCTACTTTGACAAGCATTTCTTTGAACACCATTGAACCAATGCTACAAAATAGAACCTTTGTAAGAAGAGAATGATACATTGCAAGAAGTACACATAAAGGATTATTTGTTAACTCAACGATTAAAGGATAAAATGAGATAGGAAAATCAGTGGAGAGTGCTTTTTCTACTCCATGAAGTTTCAGAATAGATGTGTTGAACACAGTAGTCAACCACCATTTCCAAGTATTAACCATTTATAAATAAGTACATTTTAATACATACATTTCATTGTACATGTTACAGTCTGTATACATTAGGAAGGGGCTGAGGATAATGCATTTTTTGAACTTTTTCCACGTCTATCTCACAGCTCACATGTACAGACAATAAAACTCTGCTCAAGCAAATACAGTGAAGGGAAAGAAAGACATTTCTTTCCTTAAACAGGGGTGGCGAAAAGTCTTAACCCATTGCAGGGATTTGTGCAGCGTCCCAGCAATAAAAGATCACAACTGTGTGGTGACTCAATATATCAGTAGGAGAACAGAACATGCAATTGAATATTATACTGTACAGGGAAATTCTTTACATCAGACTGATAGAAAAAAGAAAAAGGAACTCAGTATGTTTCCAGCAAGTTTGGCAAACCAGAAAGATTTCATACAAAGGAATGTGTGTTGCTGTACAGAGGCAGACAAGGCAGGCAAAATGTCTCAATGCTCATGGAAAATAAATTGTTATGAGAAACATAATTAACTGGATATATATATATATATATATATACATGTACATATATACATATACTGCATATACGTATAAAAGCAAAACATTCATTCCCTGAAAACATATCTTCTATCTAAACATATCTATGCCTTGCACTCTGTAGAATGATTAGTAACAGTAAATAATGGTAGGAAATGATCTCAAAGTCTGGTAAATGTTCAGGTGGAACAAAGTCAAACTGCCTCAGTTCTCTCATTGTCTTTGTGATGGCAACAAGCAAAAAGCATATAAACATCTTCCTTTTTTATTTTACTTCCAAGCAAGCAGAAAAGTGTAGAAGCTCGTTCCATTTTATTAAAAGCCGCCTGAATATGCACTTGTTTGAAATGCGGAAGCAGCCCTAGACAACAATGTTGGTATTTTTCATTGGAAAGCAATGCCAAGGTCCTAATATGAAATAGCAATTGTGTTGAGGTTCTATAACTTAATTCAGTTACCAGTGCACAAAATAGCCTGTTATGAAATTTCAGCCCTTCATATGATTTTTCTTGTTAGGGGAGCAATAATAATTCATCAATTATATTCAAGTAATTAGGGATAGGAGGCACAATTTAGCTATCTATCCCTTTGTGCTTGTGCCTTAGATTTGTTCTTCCCTTTTCACAGCAACCATAAGTTCAATGAAGACATCTAACATGTAAAAAGAAGAATATTAGGTTTTTACCTCTCTAAGCCCTTTTAAAAAGCTGAGCTCTATGTAGCTGAAGGTCCTGAAAATCCAGTGTTAAATAATGGGAGATGGGGAGAGAGATGCAGCTTGCCATTCAAGAAATTGCAATGGGTTATCTTAAGGACAGAAGAAAAATTTCTAGGCACAAAGTGTTTTTTTTTTAATGTAAGGTGCAGAAAAGCTGGCACTTCGGTTTTTATTAATGATTTTCTATGGAGATGATGAACAGTAGAAACTTCTTAACAACTGTCTAAGGCCAAGTGAACAGCTTAAAATTTCAAAATGGATGCATTTCTGTTCCCTCTTTTAGTCCATTCTGTAATAAACTTTGAAAAAAAATAATCATACTACCTTCCCCTTTGCCCTCTCCATAATACTTTCCACTTCACTGAAACAGTAACATAAATCATATTTCCAGTTACTCAATATTCTTGAAAGTCTCATAGAAACTCTTTTTCTATAAGAATAAATAATTGAGCCATTTACCAAGCTAGCAGCTCTCTCCCCTGGAGCCAAGCCAAACTTAAAATGTATTAAGATTTCTAAATTATTCTTAGGACCTGATAGCAATCTTACTTGAACCCAGCTTAACTAATTGTTTCAAATGCTTAGAAGTCAGCATTACAGTACCATAGACCTCTAGAGAACAGATTCGGGAGTCAAATAAGACAAAAATTAATCTGTGAATGCAATTAACATGCCCATTTTTAAATATGGCTAAGCAGTTAAGATGGACCAGTGAAGACAGAGAGAGAAAGTAGCATCCTCTTTCTGCCAGTTAAGCTGTTTTGCATTTAATAGGAAGCCTCTTGATAATTTAGAGAGGTAATTTCTGTAATGATCTTAGGAAAGGGAGAAAGAATTCATCTTCACATAAGACTGCTTAGGTTTCATATCTTTACTAGAATCAGCTGGTACATCTTTGACAGCCAGATTTTTGTTCAAGAAAATGTCCAGTGAGCAAAAGAACTTTTCTGCAAAGCCAGAGTAACATCATGTGGTGGATTTGGTAAAGCAAGCATACATTCACAGTAAAAGTCATATAAGACTTGAGGCTGTGATTTATTTGGTATGTTGATTTCATAGATAATCCTTCTGAAACTCTAATTTTTAGGCATGTGATGTGCACACATGTACAAATAAAAAAAGATTAGTACAATACTTTTGCATGTCTTTAAACAAACAAAAAAGCAGCATGGCAGATCAATCTGTGATGTGGTACTAGTCACTCTCTCTTAACTATCCTGAGTAGAAAAAAAGACTCATTTGAAAGATATTTCAAATGAAAAAAGACAAATATATTATTTGTGCTGTGTTATATCACAAGACAGGAGATAATAAACAATAAAGAACTAAACTGAGAGCAAATGCAGAGGAAATTCTTCTCTGGGAGATCTTCAGAGAAATATGTCTTTATTTCATGTGAGATAGTTATTTGGTAACTAAAAGCACAACAACTAAGCCTCATTTATGCATCTAAAGAGAATTGCTGGAAGAACACAGCATGTTTCTTTTTACTAAAAATGATTTCAACTTTTGAGGCTTATATACAATGTCAATAGTTGTGCTATATACCTTGAGTCGTTGCTTCTTTTAAAAATATATATACTGAACGACGAGAGCTTTTTGTAATGTTGGTATATCATTTATGTTTAAATAACAATTACTGATCATAGAAATAAATGCAACTATAAAGTGCACCCAATTTACAGAGAACAGGAGGCAAATCCATCAGTGCAAGAATCCTGTGAAATCACAACACAGTACTGTTAAGAAGGAACAGATGAACATTTTGCACAACAGCGGTAATAGATACCTCATTTTGGATAAGTATCTCTTTCTCATTTCTTTTACTAACTCCTAAATGTAAACAATTATGGTATAGAGAACCCTATGGCAGTGAAAATGGAGCCAAATTCAAAACCATGAGCATTCATTCATTAATGTTAAAATCTTGAAACTATCAAGGTAGTTGCATTATGATTCACCTTCCATATGACAGAGATGGTTTATTAATTATTTTTAATTTTATTTATCAGGAGAGTGGATAATATCTCAATGTATTTCAGCTGATCACTTGCACTGTGGTATCAGAACATCACTATCTGACCCTCCTTTATCTATTGTGGGAAAATAGGTTCTAGCTTTTCCAAGATACAAGTCAGACAAGTGCAAAAATGTTTTCAAAATAAATCACTGATAAACATAACTCTGTTGGTGCAAATTCCAGTTTTAAAGTGTTTAAAATTGAAAACAACCATTCTTCATAAAGCAGGAGGAAAGTTTTACAAGATCCAGAATCCAAACCATCTAAAAGAAATGCGTAGGAAAAACAGCAATGATTTTATCTATTCTGATAATAAAAGAAAGCAAATAAAGAGTTGCATCTTTAGATTTGTTTAATGAAACTTTTCCTTCACTTCTCTCACACTCACGCATCATACATACACATTCACACTGAAAGAAAAGAGTGAACACTATTGTTGGTTTCAGTAAGATAAATAAAATTGAAGAATGCCCCCAGCTCTTTGAAAAAAAGCATTAGCAAACATTTGAGATTCTTTGATACCAATATGCCATAGCACGAATCAATCAGAACAGTAATTTTCTATTTAGCAAGCTAATTTTGTACTGTGACCAATTCAGGAGGGAAAAATATGTGCAAAAAGTTATAACAAAACCAAAATCTAAGTAAAAGTTCATGTAATCCTAGACTTACGATCACAATTGAGCTCAACATTTCCATTGCTATGCCAGACAGTTATTACATGAATTTTGCTTCATTTTACAATCTTTCTTGCCACGTTTATTAAGTGAAGTCACTGCAGTTGTTGTACTAGTAACAACTAGTTAACTGAATCTGGCTTCCTCATTGACTTTGCTTGTCAGAAAGTTGCAAAGAGTGATCACATGACCCTGGGACACTGCAACTCATAAATATTTGCCAGTTGCCAAATGTCCAAATTTTGATCGCATGACTATAGGGATACTTCAACGGTCATGTGAAAAAGTCACATTTTTCACTACTATTGTAACTTTGGTCACTAAATGAACGTAAGTCAAGGATTACCTGTAACTTGCTACATTTCACATTCAGAGAAATATGGCAACTTATAATAAGGATATTAAAATGACTAGATAAAATAGTGATTAAATTGTTACATCGGTATCTTTGTCTTTCTGAGCTTTTTCAGGAGACAAGACCTGGTCAACCTCATTTTAAAGATGGAATCTTTAAAAATTAGTAAAAAAATATCTTTTATCACACCCTTCAATTCATATGAAGGTACTCCAGAATACAGCACTTTAAAAAAAGCACCATAAAGCACTGTGGAAGATGGTTTGTATTTTAAAACCATTAGGATAGTTTGACAAAAATAATGAAGAAAAATTAAAGGGTCAAGATGCTAGCTATTTACTTCTAAGAAACCATGATATGAAGAAAAACATTGTTTTAAAAAATATAATTTTCAGAAGTTGATAAGACCAATTTATCCTCTGAATGATCAAAATGCAGAGAAGGCAAAATGCTATTTCTTTTTTGACCTGCTTTGGGTTTCTGCCCTGGAGATCAGCTCTCCATACCATTGATGGTTTCTTGATTCATATACAAGATGCGATTATTAAATTCTGAGACTAGTTCCATAAATTGAAATAAAATTACCTGATTTTAATTTGGCTGCCATCCCCTTCAAAGTAGTCCCTTGGGCAGCTGTACACTGATCCCAATGCCTCTTCCATTTTTGGGATGCCTCCTGGAAGTCGCATTCTTCAAGCCTGTCAAGCACCTTTTGATTTGCACTGGATATCCTCCACTGTGCCAAAATGGTGACCCTTCAGCTTCAATTTTATCTTTGAAAATAGAAAGAAGTCGCAGGGGACTAATTCTGGTGAATACGGGGGATGAGGAACAATGACCATGTGGTTACGGGTGCAAAACTGGATGTTACAAGAGCTCTGTGAGCTGGCGCATTGTCGTAATGGAACACCCATTCAACATTTCATGGGTTTTGGCTGGCGATATTTCTTTATTTTATAAATGTGCGGATGCATATGCTAACTAAAACATCTGTAACACAGGACTCAATGAAGATAGCGCTTTGAAACTTTGTGTAGTTTCTCAAGGTCATTATATGTCACTGCTGCGCGTGCATGGCAATCACATGATCCATTCCCCCAAAGCGAGCAGTCTCAGAATTTAATGATCGCACCTCGTATGTATTCATAGAATGTTCTTCCATCCCTTGTTTTCCTGGCAGTACCAACTCCAGATTTTGTGAGCTAATTTAAAGTATTTCTGGAAATAGTTTTGCTATATTATTATTTTCTCCCTTGAGATCATTGGCTTCTTTAGTTGCAGGAATTATTAATCACCCAGACTTTTTCATTTGGATTGGAAAAGCAGTCTAGTACCAAATCATATAACTCAATAACAAATTGAATATGCCAAAACTAGAGGAAAAAAGTACACTTGTTCTAAATGTTTTACTTCAAAAACATCTGTAGTCCATGAAGCCTTGTTAAAGAGTACTAGTGCTAAATCTAGGCCCGGGGAACTACCATTCAGTCAGTTTCTCCTTCATGATTTAAAATAGAGTTTTCTAATTTTAGATACCCAGATAGTACTCCAACACTCCCAGGAAACATAAGCAATGGTCAGAGATGATGTGAAGTATAATCTAGTATCTGGAGAGTCAATGATTTAAAGCATTTGGTTAATTTTTTAAATCAATTTTACTGATTATCAACATGTCTACAATGTGATTTTGCTTCACCAGGAGGACAAGTGCACTAGAAAATGGACTGAAGGTCTAAGATACAGAATGAAATCAGCACTGACTGTTGGGCTGAAGTGGAGAGAACTTTAATTTTCCCCTGAATATTTGTTCAAATATCTTGAAAAAATTAACACATTGTTTTTCAAAGCTAGTGCAGAAGGGGTAAGAGAAGATGCTAAGAATAAATAATAACATGATTTTTTTTTTAAAAAGTGCAACCCTATCAGAAAGCAGACTGGGTTTTATGCATAGCTCTTTGTTAATATTAAAAACAAAGACCCCCATTCTCACAGATTAATAGCTCTTTGGACATTAAATGAAAAGTTTCCCAGCAAAAATAAAGGTCAGTACACAAAAAATGGTTAGACTGTATTTAAATCAATTCAACTTTGAAATTAAAACTTTTCTTCAAAGAGCTGGCTACTTCCCTTGAGTATTTTACAGAATTTGACTCAATCCGCATACTGTACATTTAATTAACTAATTGACAGCTGAAAATTGTATAGTGCTGGCTTTCTCTGAGGTCAGCTGTGTATAGAAAAGAATTTGGAGCATGTCTTAGACTGCCTCATTATCATACAGAAAGGATATTCCCTGGATGGTACTCTGCTAGTGAATAAAAACCTTCGAAAGGAAGAAAAAACAGCAACGCAAGATGTGGATTCAGCCAGGAAAATTTGCTAAAAAATAAAAGGCTCTTACTCCAAAACACATCCATTTTAAACATTAGACTCCACAAATGGTCTCTTTGGTTTGATTGGGGATGTCTGCCCTTGCCTGGAGTCTCTGGAAAGTTGCCTATAGAGGTTGTCCTGATATGCCTGTGCAACAGGCAATGTCCTGGCCACCTTAACATCAGGATATGAAGAAGTTTGGCTAACTCTTTCTAGAAGATCTCCTCTGGAGCCATTGGCCAAATTCCCATGTGGATTGTAATAGTCATCCTCCAACAAGTGGCCATTCTGTGCATTGTTAGTTTTGTTATAAAAGGCAAGGCTGCTGACTGAAGAAGGTGGGCTGAATGTTTCTGGTTGAGGAAGATTTCCAGGAGATGTAGGGCTTATAATGGTATCCACTGAAGATACAGCCCAGGTTCTGTTTGGTTGGTGTAGGTGAGGATACTGCTGAGTCCGAGCTGTTTTATCTATGATTCCCATGAAAGGTGTGGTCCTGGAGCGAGCAGGTTCACTGGGATAACCACCTTGGGTTGGAGATACTGGGGAAAGCTCATCACATGATCTGTCATATGCTGACTTAAGCGGAATCTCCATCTGCTGAACAGAAGCTGATGGGCGGAATGGGGGAGTCAAATTGGGAGTAGAGGAAATGCTATTGCTAGAAGGGGAAAATCTAAGACCAACACTTTGAGAATGAAGCAGAGGTCTTGGAGTTGGTGGATGAGATTTTATTTCATTGGAATTTAGTGTAATGGGTCTTCGTATCAAATGGGAAATGTCAGGAGAACAAAGCTGACTAGAGGGTAGAGAGGAACGTTCCAAATCAAGCTTTGCATGACAGACAGGATAGTAGGAGGCTGACTGGCTGCGTCCGATTTGTGGGGTTTGACTATATCTCATCCCACCACGGTAAGCAGAGGAAGGTCTTTGTGGAAGATCTTCTTTGGTCAGCCCTCCATGCTGACAGATAGCCCCTGCACTCAGACTGGCTTGAACATGCTGCACAGGTCGCCCATCTCCTACTATTCCCCCAATAGAATTCTGATACACCAGTCGATTTTGGCCCACAGCCATTTCTGCTAGTGAAGACTGAAACTTGCTGGCCACAGAATGGGATACTTGGCCATAAGTTCCTGTTGTGATTACAGTACTACAATGCCCAGCTGAACATGGTTGGTTGCTTCTGACAATCTGTGCCTTAGCAGGCTGCAACCTAAGTCCTTGCTGTGGAACTGCAACAGGTAGTGGAAGCATCTGGAAAGATCTCTGTGTCATTTTAGAAAGTGGAGATTTAGGCCGACTAGGAAGCTGAGTGATGTTGGATTCTTGCTGGTATCGTACTGGTGAACCAGACTGAGCTCTGTAGACACTCACACTATCTGCAGGAGGGCTGGCTCGATATTGAGGGCCTCTACGAAGGGGTGAAGGAGGTGGACTTTGATAATCCTTTCCTTGACTACCAATTGGCGGTGGACTAAAACGGTAAGAGGAGGACTGGTGAGCAGGAGATGTATGTGGTGGACTAGGCCTATAGTGAGAATTCTGATGCGTTGGGGAAAGTGCTGGTGAGGGGGGTTGATATCCTTGCCTTGTTGGTGATCCTACAGAACTACTTGATCTGAAGTCAAAGACCTGATGTGAACCAAGTGGTGAACTGGAGATGTAGGCAGTGTCCCGGTGGACAGGGGAAGATGGTGGACTTTGGATAATGGGCAATGTTTGGCTAGGTCGTGACTCTGTCTGCAAGCCAACAGAAATGTTTTCTATATCTTGCTTAAGATATTCTTCTTCCAAGATATCTTGGACTGCATACAATTCTTCTTGCTGTGTTTCTGGTTCAGATGCTTTAAGGGGTTGTTGTTGTAGTTGCACCTGTGTTTGTGTCTGTCTGCACTCTTCTTCTACCCGCATAAGGAGCCGCTGGATTTCACGGTTGTTCGGACAAAGTTTGATGGCCTCATTCAAATCCTCCAGTGCTGCTGAAAACTGCCTGTTTTATCCAAAAAGTGACAAAACGAAAAGAAAACAAGAGAGTAAAATTTACTCTGGATAACAATGGCTTTAATATGAGTTCGTATGAATAAAATTGTAGCTAGCTGTGAGGAGTAGGATTTCCAAATCTTGTGAACAAGATTATTCAGCCTTGTGTGTTTCTTCTATTTATCCAAGTAAAGAAACAGATAGTATTTCCGAGATTGCACTCTTGGAGATGATGGAACAAAGACAATATATTGGGGTATTTCAGATTTGTAGAGCTCTGTTCCTCCACTATTTTAGATCTGAGCATATACCTATTAAGGCTCCAGACAAAAGGCACACTCTGGCCTGCTTTCAGCCAGTGGATTATGTTCTGAATATTGCTCTCTTGGAAATGAAGAGAACAAGGATAGGAAAGTGTCTGACAAAAAATAATCCCTCACAAGCCTTTGCTTATCCTATGAGGAACAGAAGGATGGGAAGTTTTAAGGAAGATGGGTTGTCATTTACAGGGACACTGGTAGATTTTGAACAAAATGGTAATCTAGTGTGTTTCTGATTGATAAAGATTAATGATTACATTTTTCATGCGTTTTGCTTTCTTGCTCAGTTTTCAAAAGATACAAATGTGTTTTAAAAGAATAAAAACTATTGAACTCCTAAAGTTTGACCTATGATATACTGACTGTTGATGCTAGGATGTAAGACAAGGAGAATTTTTTTTACTGTAGATCCCAAGAAACTGAATGAGGGAAAGTTCTGGAAAATAATTGCGTCAACTGTTTGAACAACATATTGCAAATTTTGAAAAATCAAAACAGCAAAAATGTGGGAAACTATAACACTGATTTGCAGTTTGGCTCAATTAGTAGAGTTCTGACTATAGAATGAATTTAGTTACAACTAGGAGAGATCCAGAGAAGGGTATAGAACAGCCCAATGGGCCATTCTTGAGTTAAGGGTTAAACTGTGGAATTTTCAGCATAATCTGGCAGAAAGCATACACTTGTTAACTTACTTAATGAGCTGACCAAAGAGGATAGCTTCTGAAAGATAAAGTTCTCCAGTAACTTCAGTATTCTGAAATGTGATCCAACCTTAAGCACATGAACTGAGACTATTAAGCATTAATCATAACACCAATATATATACATATACATATACGTATACATATACATATGCATATGCATATACATAGTCATACACACACAGAGTACTGTGCAAAAGGGTTAGGCAGTTGTGCAAAAATGCTGTAAATTAAGAATGCTTTCAGAAATAGTGTTAATGGTTTATTTTTATCAATTAACAAAATGGAAAGAACAGAAATTCAAATCAAATCAATATTTGGGATAGCTAGAGTCAGCTATATGATTAAACAATTATACTAAGCTGAGTCTAATGATCATTAATTTTATATGCAAGTTGAAACACAGTCATCAACTGAAACATAAACAGCTGTGTAGGAAGCTTAAAACTGGGTGAAGAACAGCCAAACTGTCCTACTAAGGTGTGGTTGTGAAAGACAGCTTCATGTCACAGGTCATATACCTTGGCAAAACTGAGCACAGAAACAAGACCCAAGGTAGTTATACTGTATCAGCAAGATCTCTCCAAGGTAAAGATTTCAAAGCAGACTGGGATTTCAGGTTGTGCTGTTCAAGTTCTTTTGAAGAATCACAGGCAATGATGAGGACTATAGATGCAGTGGTCAACCAAGAAAATGTAATGCAGGAGATGACATATACATCATGCTCATTTCCCTTCAGCATCACAATATGTTAACCAGTGCCATTAGTGCAGAACTGGCAGAAAAACTGGTGAGACCTTGGCAGGGTGGATTTGATTTAAATCAGGTCGATTTAAATCACCATTTAAATCACAATTTAAATCAGGCTGGATAAAACTTGATGATTTTTATCAAATTTATTTTAATAAAATGGTTTTGGAGTAAAAATCTATCTAAAGATACTTTTCTATTTAAGATACATTA
>JANHFO010004963.1:17470-31088 GCA_032468095.1 Pareas carinatus
GTAAGGAGCGCCCGGGGATAGCAGGGAGGGGGGAGCCAGATGTTTTTCGGGGGTGGGGGTAGACAATCTACCGTGTTTCCTGGAAAATAAGGCATCCCCCAAAAATAATATTTTCGAGAAGGTCTTATTTTCAGGGGATGTCTTATTTTCGGGGAAACACTGTATATATATGTTGTACCTGGTTGTGTATGGGTTTTTAGTTGCATGCATAGAATAGCACAAAACACACATTCCGGCAAGAGAGAAGTTTACTGAGGATGGGCTCCCACATGAGGCCAAAAGCTTGGAAGACTAAACTTTTGTTTAGTGACCAACCCAAATTGGAGTACTGTAGTCCCAGTGTAGTCACATCTACCCATAATGAAACATTTGCAAAAAAACAAGCAAGCTCAGAGAGCATCATGGACTCCACAACTCAACCCTAGGCTACAAATGCTCTCTTCTATTGATGCACCCATACATGTTCCTGAACTAAAGAAGCTTATTGGATGAGAAGAGAAACATCTTCAAGCAAAAACGAAGAAAGTCCAGTTGCCTTTTGAAAAAGCAACTTTGTGGCAACTACGACCTGGATGGCTGGAATTTCCATAGACATATACCCATACATGCTTCATAAGTCTCTCAGAAATAATCTTATTATCTCCTCTTTAGTTTTCTTCTGTCATACTGAAGTTATGACAATGACATGCTGATGCTGTAAAAGCAGACAAGGCAGTAATGAGATTAAACAACGATTTTAATAGTGGAATAAAGTTTTGCTTTGTAAAGAGTTGGTGGTGTCGACTGACGACCAGACTCTGGATTTTGAGTTCTTTGAAAGTTTATTTTTTAGAATCATTTGTGTAGCTGCCCATATTAAAACAACATTGAGTGATTACAATCAATAGAACATTATAAAATAGTAATGAGGTAAAAATGGAGAAAAACTAACACCATAATAACATTTCAGTAATGCACCCATGTTCTCATCACTTCCTGAAGTTGCTCTATCACAAAGCCTGGGGGGGGGGAAACCACATTTTAGGCATTCTTTAAAAAAATAAAATAAAACTTTAAGTTTCAATGAAAGATAAAATATAAGAAGAAAACAGGAAAAAAAAAGATTAGAAAAGAAGTGATTAAAAAAAGCAAAATTAGGAATCTAAAAAGAAAAAAAGGGGGGGAAGAAAAAAACTAAAAAAACTTCCAACTTTCTTTGATACAGATATAAGTATAAAATACAAAAACTGTAAGTAGGTCTTTGTTTTGGGGGATGTCTTTCGGAGAAACACGGTATATTCATCAAATCCCCAAATTAAAGTTTAATTTCTTAGAATTTTTAAGGAAAAAGCTCAAAAGTGGTTTCCAAGTAGAAACAAAGCTAAACTAAAGCCTGTTCTTTAATCAGTGCCATCAGTTTCACTATCTCGGTGAAATTCCTATTAATTGTATCATTACACCTTCCATTGTTGGAAATTGTAAGTAGTTCCACCTCTGTGCATATTGAAGTCTTGCTTCTGTTTTCATATATATAGAGAAACAAAGTCCCATGTTATCTTTCAATCTATTTGAAAAATATCTGGATTCAGTTGTAAGTTTATTTTAAGAATTCTCCGAATTAAAATACATACCTGAATTTTAGATACTGTCCTGACGGATGGAATGGTGTCTCATCCTCACCTCTCATTTTATCTTTTCAATTTCCTTTCTTTCTTTCCTGCTCCTCTTTCCAAACTTCTCTTTTCCTCTAATTTCTTCTATTCCTCCATCTAGCTTCATATTTGAGTCCGTCCCCACAAACAAGCCAATTAATTCTTTTTCAATCATTTACATATCTCTCAATTTATTCCTTTTTCTATTTACTTCAACACAACTTAAAATTAATCTTTACCGATAGCAAAAGTCACAAAAAAAATGAATTTTTATATTACATCAGCTACTAATTTTTCAATTTATTTACCATTCTCCCTTTTTAATACCATATCATAATTCATCTTATCCATTTCCCCTTCTCAATCCCCAAATGATTTCTCTTCCCAGTTCCCATCCTATATTCATTCCTTTTTGGTCTCATTTAGTTCTTTTTGTATCGAGGCTTTTCTATTTCCATTCCCTTTTTTTCTTTTTTTAAAAAGTTATTTATGTATATACACATATTTTTGCCAACATTATTATTCTTATTATATATTTTATATATGTAGTAAACATTTCCCTTTTTTTAACACCACAACCTATTAATAGACTTCAATCACCATATATCATTCATAGACCTTCACCACACTATTTTTTTTCCACCCAACCTTATCATTTTCCATTAAAAAAAGGTAAAAATTCCATCAAACTCCTTTTCATTTCTCTAAATCATAACCAAATCCCACACCTTCCATATTTTCCAAACCATTTCATCGTATTAGTTTCCCTAACTGGTTTCAGTCTACCCTATCCCTTTCCTGGTAAATAAACCTTTTGCATAAACTTTTATTTTTCGCAGGGTTTCTTTTCCCTCATTTTCCTTTCCCAGGCTTTCTCTCTCTCTAATCTTCTCCCTTCCTCTTCCTTTGGTCTCCATCTTCTTTTTACCCTGTTGTATTTCCCTTTTTTATTTATTTCCCTTTGGACTTCTACTCTTCCTCTCTCCGCCACTCTGCTTCTTCTTTTATGCTCCTTTTGGGTTAAAATTTTACTTCCTCTTTCTTTTCCCCATTCCTTGGAAGAAAATTTTCTTCCTCCTACTCCTCTGATCTCTATCAGTCCTCTAGCCTTTCTTTTCTTTACTATTTTCCATCTTGTATCTAACTTTAACTTTACTAATTTTATTTTATTTTGGTGCGTTTTATTTTTCATTTCCATCTCCCTCTCTTCTCTCTGTCTTATTCTTTCTAGGACTTCTAGCATTTCCCCCAGCTGTTTTATAATTTGTTCCCCCCCAGTGGCTCTTTTCTTACCCCTCTTGTGCTGACTCCATTTAGCTCGACTCTTCTTTTTTCTTTCCTTTTTTTTGTTTATTCACTGTCCAGCTTGTTACTTTAAATCCAATTTAGTTTTTTCTTATTTTTTTATTTTTTAGTCCATCTTTCCCAAAATATTTCAAACTTTTAATTTTTTGTAATCCTCTATGCCATCTAAGTTCATTGTTGAGTTGAATGTTCCTTTCTAATTTAATCTAGCACACCACCACTCATGTCCGCTCTTTCTCTCCTCTTTTTTTATTGTTATTACAGCTTCACTTTTCAGTAATCCACATCAGGGGAGTAGCTTAAAAAATTAAAGTTATTAATATCCATCAAAATCCAACTCTATAATTTATATCCATTTTTTTAAAATCCTGATCTTCCTCGTGTCATTCCTCCCAATATACTGGTTCACCGTTTTTTCAAAATTCTTACAGGCATATAGAACTTCTTCTTCTCTCTCTGTTTAACCCTCAGTCAGTGTGGAAAAATGCCTTACAACTCTTATGCTGGCGGTTTCCCTTCTCCTCCTTCCGTCCTCCTTCGTGGCTAGTTGTTGTCCCACGCCGTCCCAGTTAGCCTCAAAATGGCGATAAACACCGTTTCTTGCACTGGAGAATAAAGGCAATAAAAACAAGTTTCAGGAGCGGGACCGCCGCCCCGCTCGTCTCTTCTGCTGCACCTTCTCTTTAGACACTTCTACGGGGCATCCTTGGGCATTTTCATGCCCCCAAACATAGGAAGACGAAGACTGCAGTGGTCGGAGCCCCGACCACCTCGTCTTCCCCGAGGCTAACCGAAACCAGAAGTTTTCACTCAAGCTTCTTGACATTTAAGACTGAAGGTTATGTGAAAGTATTTGGACCAAAAGAGGGTGGAGCAGATTTGTACATCAAACATCTTGAACATTTCATGTAGTTTTCTTCCTTGCTAGTAGAAAGAAATAGAGTTAAATAGAGTAATTGCTTAATTTATACAGACTTTTTCCTTGTTTGCCATAGCTTTTTGAAATTGGCCATTATGCAATTTGAATGGGTGTATTCAAATCTTGACTACAAGTTTTTCTTTGAAGAAGATACTTTTTTAAAAAAAAATTACTTCTGTAATATTGATTAGAGCAGTGATGACTAACCTTTTAAACACCGAGTGCCGGACAAGTTGCAACTAATGAGTCACGGCTCATGACATCATTGTCTGATGCTGCTACTCTCTTTCTGAGCATGCGCATGGCCCTGTGATGTAATTGCCCAGAATCGCTATTCTCTTTCTGAGCATGTACATGGCCCTGTGACATCATTACCCAGCATCACTACGCCCTTTCTGAGCGTGTGCATGCCCCCATGATGTCATTGTCTGGCACCACTACTTTCTGAGCATGCTCAGATCTAGGTCAATGGAGGGCGACTTGGTTCATGTGCCAACAGAGAGGCCTCTGTGTGCCTGCTGCGACACACATGTCATAGATTCGCCATCACTGGATTAGAGCATGGTTGCACATGACCTTTAAGTAGAGAAGGAAGGAAACATTGCTGTGTTGAAGAATATAATTTCCATTATTTCCACACTCAGGGTTTATAAATTCAGTCACATATCCATGGTACTTGTTCTCTGGCGCCCTGTTACTGATCTATTAAATACTGTACCAAGAAGTAGGTATAGTTAGCAAGCATGATTTCCACTGTACTCTATTGGCTCGACAGACTGATACCCGACTTATTAATTCTCCAGTGGGCTGCAAAAGCTTCACTGTGTATCCCTGTTTTGATCAATTAAGGGGTATTTCTACTGTTCATGCCATACATATTGTCTGCATACTTCCTTCCACCTGCATCAGCAATTAAGACATTTTTTTTCCTATGGGAAAGGCCAAGTCCTATGATGTAACTGTTATTACATCCGCTGCTAGATATAAAATTCTTCTGATGGGTTGTGTTCCTTCAACTTCAACGTCTTATATAGCTACAGATACTTTTTAAGGATTACAGTGATCATTGCCAGCATTTATTTGTCTGTTTATGTCCTTCATAAAATACAGAAAATGATCTGTTAATACTTTATTTTCAATGGCGTCTTATCCTGTTTTATATTCTGACTTTAACCAAATGCTCACTTCACAGTCTAGCGTAACTCCTAATACTCCTAGATAATATCACTTCCATCTGGTTCAATATGAAATAAGTCTTGAGCCCTGTGTGCTTTCTGTTCGTTTCAATGTACCAGTGTCATGTGTCAGCCACTTGTTTCTACAACCCCGGGGTTTGTTCTTGTAGTTGTAGTTCAGCCAGCTGAGACAATGACTGCGTTATGTGTGACACTGAGAACCTTTTAAAATGGAGTTGTGAGTTTCCTGCATTGTTAGTTAGTTACGGATCGATTCGCACTACTGAGCCAGATAAAACAAATCTTGTCACAGGTAAACTGATTGGCTTATGTGATTGGAATTGTCCACTTTTCTTAATATAGCCACATCTCTTCTTTCAGCATTTATCCTGTGGAAAAACCTGTTTGGCTTATGATGTCAGGGACACCTTCATGAGGGTTTGTCTTTTTTTTCTGATAGCAATATTCCAATATCTCAGGGACTGCCACAAAGGAGTTAACTTGTTTTTTCCAAAGCACTTGAAGGCCGGACAAGAAGGAATGGATGGAAGCTAATCAAGGAGAGAACTGACCTAGAGCTAAGGCGAAGTTTCCTGACAGAACAATTAATCAGTGGAACAACTTGCCTCCAGAAGTTTTTGATACTCCAGCACAGGAGGGTTTTAGGGTTTTAAGAAGTGATTTGACAACAGTTTGTCTGAAATGATACAGATAGTCTGTGGCTTACAACCACATTGAGCCCAAAATTTCTGTTGCTAAGTGAAACATTTGTTAACTGAATTTTGCTCCACTTTAAGACCTTTCTTGCCACAGTTAAGTGAATCACTGCAGTTGTTAAGTGAATCTGGCTTCCTCATTGACTTGGCTTGTCAGAAGGTCATAAAAGGGGATCACATGACCCCAGAACACTGCAAGCGTCATAAATATGAGTCAGTTGCCAAGCATCTAGATTTTGATCAGGTGAAAAACAGTCATAAGTCACTTTTTCCACTGCCGTTGTAATTTGGAATGGTCACTAAATGAAGTTGAGGTTCACCTGTATAGAGGTTCCTGCTTGAGCAGGAATGGGGGGTTGGACTAGAAGACCTCCAAGATCCCTTCCAACTCTTATTATTTTCTGGCCAGAGAACATATAAAATGATCCTTGAAAGTTCGTGGGAATCCTGTCCCATCTACCATTAGTTTATTGTGGCCAATCACTGATGATCGGTTTAAAGGGGATATTTCTTTCTTTTGTTTTGATTCTTTTTAACAATTCAAGACACTTGACAAACATCAGAGGAGAAAGAATACAAAAACAGAGTAACTACATTAATGTAGGATGTTATACTAGGATTCCATCAAATTCTCAGCATTCTCAGAATTCTCATGAATTCTGCTTTACTGTGAAAGGGTTCGCCCTGCATTGTGGGCATTCATCTTGGCCCTCATGGTGGCACTCACAGTTAAAAGGAAAATGATTCAATTAGGAATGAGGGTCCTGCGGACTTAACAATTGTGGTTGGCGCTTCAGTACTGCTGTAGGTACCATATTTCCTCAAAAATAAGATCTCATCGGAAAATAAGCCCTAGCGTGATTTTTAGGGATGCTCATAATATAAGCCCTACCCCCAAAATAAGTCCCAGTTAACATTGTCAGCCAGATGGACGCATTGAGTACGGGCAGAAAGTGCACACGTTGGGCGGAGCGAGAGTCGCACACCACAGAGCCCTATAAAAGGCCCTCATTGTGGACGAGGAGCATGACATGACTGTATTTGAATAAATGCCGATTTTTGTACATGACTAAATGTAGATTTTTGTACATGAAAGGATAAGACATTTTCTAAAAATAAGCCCTAATGAGTCTTTTGGAGCAAAAATTAATATAAGACCTGGTCTTATTTTCGGGCAAAACATAGTAGGTCATTATTAAAGTATTAAAGTCCTCTGCTATGTTTTTGTAGCAAGAAGTTCAGAGTGAAAGCTCAAAGGAAAGTATTGGACATATTACTTTCCAAGCATTATTGTGTTTTATAATAAATGAAATAGAATAAACATTTGCTAAAGATATGATACAGATCTAACAATCAAATGATTGCCAGTCCTGCAGCTGTGTGAATTTTACCAGATATTCTTTTCACACGTTCTTAGATTTGATTCTTCGTATACTTGAAATACTTCAAAATGGAGGATTTAAATAAGGACTCTCATGTACATAGCAGAAACATTGAATAAATGTTGTCAATCACCATATTTGAATTGCATGCTGAATGTTTTGAAAATATTAGATAAATTCATGATCATTTGGAGTAGCCACATGTGGAATCTGCTGTATAAAATTCCTAATACTTAAGTTATTTTTAATTTAGCCAATATTAAATATTCCAGGCACCTTTCTCCGAGCATATTTGTGGCAATAATAGGTAGAGGAAATAAAAAATGAAGTTAAATCTATAAAAGTTATATTTTCAAGTATTATGGGCAACTAAAATAAAAAATACTAAATTATTAGGAAGAAAGAAAAATTTTCTCCACACATAGCCTGTTAGAATTTTACATGCTCAATTTTGAAAATCAGTACATTGGCAAGGAAATGGTTTATCTAAAACTGGTTCCAGGTTATAATATATACTTGTAACAAGTATTATTCCAAGTTGGTTCAGAGTCTTCGGCTTTTGAGATTGCTATATTTCAAGTATATATGAGTGGATGCTAATGTAGTTATGATTGGATTCTGGCTTTAAACCCAATACTTTGCTTTGAATAGCAAGAAAATAATTTTTACCACTATTTTTTCTTTCTTCTCGACAATACATTCCCAATTTTATCAGTATTTACTTTGAATTTGGAGCGCTAATTAGTGATTAGTAGTGTCTTCCACTTTGTATCGACTACGTTGAACTTTGTATGTTTTGACTTAGGAAATATTCATAAATGTTGCAAACTGTCTTTAGCTGAAGACCATTTAGCTTTTCCTCCTTCTAACTGATAGAACAATTATTGCACTGTATAAATAATGAATTAAAAAGCTTGGGAACATTCAGTGGCATATTGTCCCCATTTTAATTTCTTTATTAAGTATAGCATGTGACATTACTTCAGTTGTTTTTGAAAAATCTTTTGAGAACTGAAAGCTGATTAAAGAGCCAGGGTGGTTCTGTAGTTAAAAGCAGCACTGCAGGCTATTTCTGCTGACTGCCATCTGCCATTAGCCATCAAAAAAAGTTCAGCATTTCGATTCTCACCGGCTCAAGGTTGACTCAGCCTTCCATTCTTCCGAGGTCAGTAAAACGAGGACCCAGATTGTTGGGGGAAATATGCTGACTGTGTAAACCGCTTAGAGAGTACTGTAAAAGCACTGTTAAGTGATATATAAGTCTAAATAATAATAATAATAATTAAAGAGTTTCAGCTTGCAAACTAGTTATGCAGTCCTTTGCATTTTCTTGATTACTTGGGTAGTATAATTATCATTGTTTCAGAGTGAAATTGTAGCTGATTGTGTGCAAATGAACAGAGTATACTTGCTGTTTCTTAATTTATACCATGTGCATCAGTTTGCAACTGAGTGATGTAGGGTAATGCATAGCATGTATTCATAATTCCACTAAGATAGAAATAAAATAATATTGCAGCTGTGTTGATAAATGAGTTTTTGTCATATCTTAGGGTTACGTATCCTGTTCAAGTATTCCTCAACTCACAAGCACAAGTGGGACCAGAGTTCCTGTTGCTAAACAAGGTGGCTGTTAAGTCAATCGTGCCCAGTTTTATGGCTTTTTTTGCCACGGTTGTTAAGCAAATCCCTACATTTCTTAAATGAATCTCATGGTTGTTCAGTGCATTCAGCTTCCTCATTGATTTGTCTGTCAGAAGCTGGCTGGGAAAGTCTCCAGTGATGATCAAATGACTCCCAAGACATTGCACCCATCATAAATATATGCCAGTTGCCAAGCTTTGATCACATTGGGAAAGTTGTGATGGTTGTAAGTGCTATTGTAATTTCAAATGGTTGCTAAGCAAATGAGTGTAAGTCAAGGACTACCTGTAGCTTTTATTTTTAATGTTCCATAATACCACAAAAGATGAACCAAAAAGTATGTTTATGGGATGGAAATGTGCATCAGAATTAAAAGATCTAGTTAACCCTTGAAATGTCTCTTTCCTTTACTTTCCTTGAGTACTTTGAGTACAGAGATTGTGATATCATTACTATTGTCATTGTATCTTAGAAAATACAGGTATTTTCAGTGGGATGGATGAATCAAAGCATCTCTCTTATTCTGCTCTAATTGAAAGCTGTTTTTCCTTATTCTCCAGGTAGCTGGTTAAATGCAATTGTGCCAGTAACAGAGGGAAGATAAACATGAGAATAGCAGGTAAGAATTATAACTTTTTTTAAAAAAAAACTTCAGAAATGAGTAGTTTGTTTGAATGACAGTGAGTATTTCTAGCCTATAATGATGGATGATGAAAAGGAAGTTTTACTGGTTCTGTTTATCTGAAATCCACATTTCAGTGAACCTTTAAAATTTGAGATAATGGACTCCTATTTAGATTGATTGCCTTGTAATAGTTTAAGAAGCATGGATTGGGTTTAAACTCAAGCTAAATGGTTCATTATGAAATTGAATTCAAGTGTAGTTTGAACAATATCACTTCTGTCAATAACTAGGAACAGGAGCAATTAAAAATGATTTTAAGTTCCTCCATCTGACTTGCAACTACTCTTACATATACCTTTTGCTAATGTTTACAATTCTTAGGCAGGAAAAACGATTAGTGGTGGAAAATATTTTAGGTAATGACATGACAGTTTGTTTTCTTTAGCAAGTTTAGCCAGGAAGAATTTTTAAATGAAATATTATTATTGCCTGACATGCAGATTACTCAAAAAATTGTTGGGAAATGTACATCATCTAATGCATGATTGGCAGAAGTTTAACAGAATGAAAAGTATTTATTTACATTTATGTCTGGTATGTTAGAACTCAAAAAACTCCTAATGTGGAGATAAGAAATGGAACTGAATTGATTTTCCTATTAAATTCGTGGGAACTGAAGAGGGAACTGAATGGAAAGGTCTAAAAGTCAGGGCTTAAGACTTCTTCGTGTCCTAAAAAGGAAAGTCTGTCCTTTCAAACTTTCTATTTTCAAGAAGAAGCAGTGAGTTTTCTCTTGGCTGTAAAGGAAGGAAGGTAGGAAAGAAGGCTGCTAGGCAAGGGCAATTAATATTACTAATAATGTTACACAAGACATTTTTAATTTATAATGTTTAAAGGAAGAAATATGTTAGCTTTATTTTCTTCTTATTTATATATCTATACTTCTATTGAATACATGCAGTGTGTGCTGTAGTGAATCCCCCAGCTTTTATGGATTGAATTAAAATTTCAAAGAATTCAAAGTTTTACATAATTCTGTGCAAGGAATGGGTGCTTTTGGGACGTTTGTACCCAAACTTGCATTTTAGCCATTCACAATGAAACAGACTGTTTTGTTCTGGAATTGGAGCGCGTTGTTCTTCTAAACCATAGTATGAGGGTAATTCTGAAAAAACCCTCCGTTTGCGCATGTGCATGAAATAGGCGGGGATAGCGATGCCCATCTTATGACGCCGTGCGCAGTAGTTCAGACAGTGAGGAATGGAAGGAGAAGGTTGTGTTGCAGTTGACTCGATCTATTAGTTCAGTTGACTAGATCAATTGAAATGAACGCTACCATAGAAAATCCCATCAAATGTGAAGTTGATCCATCGCGAAATGACGTACCCAAGAACTTTTGGCTTCATTCCTAGACAGGAGATTTCTTTGCAGAATGAATTTCAAAGCGCCTCAATTTGAATGGCAATTACCGTATTTTTCGCACCATAAGGCGCACTGGACCATAAGATGCAGGGCGCCCAGAGGCATTCCGAGGGGCAATCCAAGTTCCGGAGACTGGCCTGAAGGCTGAACTGGACCGTTCCCGGCACCCCGCGAATGCCCAGAAATTGCTCCGCAGGATGCTCCAGTTTGGACTCCAGGGCGATCCTTCAGCTTTGGGGCATCCCACGGAGCGATTTCCGGGTGCACGGAGATTGCTCTGCGGGACGCTCCAAAGTCGAAGGATCGCCCTGCAGGCTGAATTGGAGCGTTCCTGGTGTCCCGCGGAGCAATCTCCCATACTTTTTGGGAGTATTCGCTCCATAAGACGCATACACTTCCCCCCCTTTTTTTTGAGGGGGAAAAAGTGCGTCTTATGGTGCAAAAAATGCGGTAGTTTTTTTTAATACACATGAAGACACAGAGAGGATTCCCAAAGGTATACATACAGAAAGATAAGCATTTGTTGCTATACAGATAGTCCTTAATTTACAACCATTTGTTTAGTGACTGTTCGAAGTTACAACAGCATTGAAAAAAGTGACTTGTAACCATTCTTCAAACTACCATCGCAGCATCCCCATAGTTATGTGATCAAAATTCAGATACTTGGCAACTGGTTGATATTTATGACAATTAGTGTCCCAGGGTCATCGGATCTTTCTGACCAGCAAAGTCAATGGAGAAGGCAGATTCATTTAACAACCATGTTACTAACTTAACAACTGCAATGATTCACTTAACAACTGTGGCAAGAAAAGTAGTAAAATGGTGCAAAACTCTTTCGGTTAGAAACAGAAATGTGGGATCAATTGTGATCGTAAGTCAAGACTATCAGTATATAATCTATATTTAGTGGGATATGTATCTTCTATGAGACTGTTGAAAGTAAAACCCTCAAATTAGCCTTTTTAAAGTAACTTATGACATTAGAAACTTATATTACATAATGAAGCAGCGATTAAAAATTCATGATTTTCAAAAGATATAGTATAAGAAGTATATCACTGCAAACTCATTGCTAACTATGAACCAACTCACAGAAAATTGTCTTTTAATCAATTTCTGAGTTATTTCAAAGAATATCATAATTCAAGGAATTTAATCAATACAATTTTCAACTCTACCCAATAGTATAACAGTTTTGCAGTAAAGGAGAGTCCACTAAATTACATATAGTTCTTTTTCTATCAAATTGTAAACAATAAAGGCAGAAAGAATGTATGTAGAAGTTAAATTTAGTGACATCAATTTACTTTATTTGAAATGTTAAACATAAGCTCTAACTAAAAGCGAATTACATCTCCGAGCTAGGTTTAACATCTATTGTCCTATACCCTTGCTATATCACCAGTATTATCTTAGTAAGTCCTTAAAACCTCTAGAATTTTTCTCAGCGGAATCCCAGAACCACCAAGATTCCAGGTTTTAGTCTGGCTGAATCACATATCACATTCACCTGAGCTACCATAAAGCATTTTTGTGTACAGACTTCTGAAATATAAATATTACCAGTAATTTTAAATGGTTGTCTAATTATGTCCTTATGCTCTTTACCTTTATTACTATTTTAAAAATGTTTAAAATATGTCATTCTATTCACAAATCAACAATTCTATTCTCAAACCATACAAATTTTGAGGCTTGAAATCCAAGTACCCAGATTGTTCAATAATCAATGATAATCATACTTTTTATTTTTCTCTAAAAAAAGCAACCAGTTTTATTATCAGTTATTATGCAATGATCAAGCTTGTATTGAGCTACACTTTTTCTAATCTTCTGTACAACTTACATACAAAGGAGGCTCACTGGACCTTATTCATGAATAATCTTCCAAACAATTTGGCATATTACAATATCATTACAATGTTTTTCAGTTCTTTTTTAATTCAATTCAAAATGCTGGCTTTAATCAATGAAGCTCTGCATAGTAACTTTAGTTACATAATTGCTGTAGACCTCCATATTTGCTTTAATTTTATGTTTGGAAGGTCACAATAGCATTTTTAATATTATTTATAAATAAATTAACATCATTTTATATTGTCTAATCATGTATCTAACAACTGTAAATAAATCATTATCACCAAGAAGAGTAAGCATGAACAGCTTTTATTACTTATAGCAATCTCCCTGCATATTCCAAATTCTGAGAGTACAGTCTCAATTTTAAAATCATTCTTGAACCAAAAATATATTTCTCTACTTTCCCCTGAATATCTCAAGCAGCACATTCCATGGTTTGCTAATCTACCTTATAACTGAGAAAGAATCAAATAATAAAACAAGTTCAAAAGTAATGCACACAGCCTAATTCACTTATTGCAGCCTACCATAAATGTGTTATATTTTAGCATATTTTATGAAAACAATCCTATTCTTGCTTATGAGCCAATAGCTCACATTCATCTAATGAAATTAGAACATAGCTTTCTTCAGACTTTATTCAATCATGTGAGCACTGTACACAGCTTTGACTGAAAATATATTTCCAAAAATAGCTCTGAATCTAAATGGAGCTCAGCATTCTTAGAAAGTGAAATTGGTGAAAGAAATTTCATATTAAAGCATTCCTAACTCCTTAAAAGAAAAAAAACAATTAAAATAAGAATTTTGCAGTAAACTAAATGAGGAAATAGATTGCAGGCATTTTGCTTTCATTCTGAGCATATTATGTTTCAAGTAAATGAGACCATTAAGCAAGTTTCTGCTATGGCTTTTTACATGCATTTTATATGG
>JANHFO010004963.1:36426-51681 GCA_032468095.1 Pareas carinatus
ATTGGATTTTGAATAAATGTGCAATTAATTGTTACAGTTTTGAATTTTACTGTTACTATCTTCCTTAGTGGGTGGTGTAAACCGCTATTCCGAATAATGCTAATTATAGGGGGTGGGGGGCACTGAGGATAAGTTTGTAGCACCAGGGGGCCGGTAGGCTGAAAAGTTTGGGAACCACTGATCTAAATGTTTAATATTTGTTTTGATTTGGATTCATTTTTTTAAAGAATGAAGGGTGTGAAGACTTAGGCAAGGAGACGCTGACTTTCAGATTGTTGCCTTTTAAAATAATTTGGTGAAAATATGGCATTTTACTTTTGGTCTAGAAGAGCAAGTCACTTTGTGTGAAAATTGTCAAAGAAGTTGGGTATTTTTACCCCCTACTTGCCACTGTTTGCCATTAAATCCACAGAAGTGAGACCATTAGTTCATTGTACAGAGTCACTAAAACTGCGCAGGAAAGAAATTGAATGAACACATCAAAAAGACAGTTTAAACATCCTGACGGTAATAAGTGTGTTAGAAATTCAGAAGTTCATACTGCAATGGAAATATGAACATATTCGGTCTTACCAACTCTCTCATTTGGGTCAGCACTACGTGTGCTTACTTGACACCTACTCGCTCATAATGGAGGCCTAAACCTGCCAGAGCTACAGGTAGTCTTCAACTTATAACCTGCCACTTATTGACTGTTCGAAGCTATGAGAGACCACCTTAGGAATATTTATGACCTCGTTCCAATGTTCGGACATCCACCCGCCCCCCCCCCCGTCACATGACTGCATTTCGGATGCTTGACAACCTGTCTGCATGTATGCCTGTTTGCAGCAACATGTGTTCATGTGACTGCATTTTATGTTTTTGCTGAAAACAAGCACTTGTAGGTTCACTTAACAACAACCACTGCAAAATAGGTTCTAAAATTGGATTGGTCGTGTGGGTGACATAATGAACAGTCTCTATTAAGGTTTTAAGTCAAAGACTACCTGTTTGTAGAATTTAAAAGTAAAACTGCTGTTTTGACCTAACAATATGTATTGGAATAGTTAGTTTTTGAACCAGTAGTCTGACAGCAGAGTTGAACTTCCATTGTGTTGGCTGGATCAGCCTAGAAATGTAATATTCAATTAGCATGAGAGAGAGTAGAGTCCAAGTGGCTAGTTGACCACCTTAAAGAAACTGAAAGCTGAGTAAATGAATGAAGTCTGAGTGATGTCACTCTTTCGGTCCTAAAATGATTCTAGTAGGCATAGAGTTTAACTAGGTGATTAAATATATTAGATTACTACTCATGTCAAGACCTGTTCACACCATTCCTCATGCTTTCTTCAGTGTTTTCCATCTGTGGAAGTGAACTTGGAATATTGTATACAGCCTGTAAAAAATTAGAAACAGAAGAAAAGGCTGAAATCTGAAAGAGAAGATTTCAAAGCACTATGAAGTGCTTTGTAGCTTTCTGATACAATTTGGGGCATTAGAGCAAATTTCCATTCAGTCTGAAAGCCTGCTTGGATTTGACTGAACCTTCAGGGAGGTGATTGGATTGAATCTATGAAGGTTTTCAAAGTACTACAAGTTAGGAAACCAAAGAAATTAAAGGCATGAGATAAAGGGAGGGAGAAGGAAACGTAGTTAAATGCAGTTCTGAGTAACCACATTCACTTACATCTTCAGACATTTCTATTTATTCAAAGTCAAACTTGCTTTCATCTCAACCATATAGTCTTTACACATTGCCTTTAGTTCCCCCCCTCCCATGTGTGTGTCTTGAAGTGCTGAGGCTGTCATCAACTTCGTCCACTCGTTTCTTGTTTTTCTCTTCTTTCTTAACCCATTCACTCTTGCTTCGTATATTTATTGTGCAATTTAGTCCTCATTTATTCTTATTCTGTCTTGACTCAGCCAACTTTGTTTCTTTCATACTATTAGCTCACTTTAATCATTAATTCAGAATACATTCATTATTGACCCTATCCCTTCTTGTTTGGCCATATATGAGTAATTTTGTAAGTATTTTATTCTGATTGCATTCAGCTTGCTTATATTTTTCTGGACATACTCAGCTCTTCGCACAACAGTGTGGACACAAGCGTTATCTTATATACAGTATAGCCTGTTAAATTATTTCAACAAATGACCTAATATTTACTACCTTTCTACAAGCATGTTCTCATCTTAAAATGTACTAAGATTTACACTGATTAATTACTGTTGTTGTTAGGCATGCTGTTATTACTTACAGTTCCATTTCCTGTGTCAAATACAACTGCAAGGGTGTTGATACACATTTCTTTTTTGGATATTACTTTGCAAAGCCAACATTCATTGCAAATCATTGGCCACTCAGTCAACAACATAGCATTATCTGTAAACCAAAGCACACTTGTGTTCATGACTCCATCATCACCACAAGCTTTCCTTACACATTTGTCCATAAATGCATTAAATAAGTGCATTTAATGAAAGACATTAAACATTTAAATTTCACTCTTTGACATATCACTATGATTCCCAAACAATACTCTTAAATGCTTCTGGCATTCTGTCACTCAAGTTTCATTTGGATTCATTTCATCAGCTCTATTTTTAACACTATTCACTCTGCAGGAAGCTGTAAGTTTGGACTTCTTCATCCACTTCAAAACTCCTTTTGTTCAACATTTTCTCAGCCTCCTTTAATCTTAACCATTCACTGCTTTCTTTGACTACTTTCTTTGCAACTGTTTTTCTCTCAGTACACATTATACAACATCTTTCTCTCATTCTCAATTTTTTTCAGTCACTCTCCATTGCCTCACCCCCTTTTCCCCCCAGTCTTTTTCACGTCTTTCTAGTAACCGTTTCTTTTCATACTTCCTATTAGCATAACTCCACACACTTTTGGAGTAGTCAGTAACATATTTCTTTTCACTTCCTTCCAAGTAACGTCTATTTCCTCGCTCTATTCATTTGGTTGTGGGAGAGTAATCTATCTTCTAATACTTTTTCATACAGGACTCACACTTTTTCTTTCTGCAGACTTTCTCTTTTCACAATGGTTGCTTGTACTTGTTTTATTTTACTCCACATTCTTTTCTTGTCACTACAAAAAAAAGTCCATTTCTACATTCAGAAACATTCATCACTTGTGTATCCTTTGATAATAATCTCAATATTGTATCATAAACAATCAGATCAATCACACCTTTAGATTTAACTTTGTTCCTTTGCTATATATGTCTTTATGAATAGGCTTATGCTTAAACCATGTGTTTGAAACATATCACTTTCTTAGCAAAGATTCACCAAACAGTCATTATTCTCATTATTTTCACCCCAAACTTTTTTCTCTTCTTGCATCTCATTTCCTGTTATCTATTCATGTCACATAACAGAATAATTTGCTTCCCTGGATTTGGAATGTTTCACAGTTCATCCAAGAATTCATATCAAGTTCCTTATTTGTTATCATCCACTAGAATGTAACATTTATTCTTTTTTTGTTTATTTATATCCCACCTTTGTTATTTTTACAAACAACTCTAGGATGGTGCATTGGTTAAAAGCAGCACGGCAGGCTATTTCTGCTGATTGCCATCTGCCATTAACCATCATGTTCAGCAGTTTGATTCTCGCTGGCTCAAGGTTGATTCAGCCTTCCATCCTTCCGAGGTTGGTAAATTGAGGACCCAGATTGTTGGGGGCAATATGCTGACTGTGTAAACCGCTTAGAGAGTGCTGTAAAGCACTGTTAAGCGGTATATAAGTCTAAATAATAAATAAATAAACTCAAGGCAGTGAACACATGTAATCCTGCTTCCTTCTCCTTGTTTCCCTACACCAACAACCCTCTGAAGTGAGTTGGGCTGAGAGAGAGTGACTGACCCAAAGTCACCCAGATGGTCTCTTACTTTCTAGCCTGGTGCCATAACCACTAGACCAAACATGCAGCTACTACTAACTTATGGATTCCTACTTTCATATGAACCCACAACAACCTACGTAACACTGATTCATCCTTTGTGACATTCATTTCATAAATCAACTCTTCCACTTCCATGTATTCATCCCAATTCATAAGTCTAGGTTAATACATGTTCTTTGCTATTTATTCCTCTCTTAACATTTCAAGTCACGGTTTACTATATGTAGTGGTTCCCAACTAGGTTGGCTAGTAGCTACTATATTCACTGCCCATATGACTTTGGTCAACCAAAGCATTTACTTAATACATTTTAATAAGAGGCAGGCAGCATAAATTATGCTGATTAAGCTTACAGAAGTATGTTTGAACACTTTTGGATGATAAACAATAAATTAATAGAGGTTTTGATATTTTAGTATCATAAATACAATAGATAAAATTGAATCCCAGTTTTACCCCAGTTTGACTCAATCTATTCAGTGCAAACTAGGATCTGTGATGGAGGTGCATGAGTGCACTGACATGTTTGAGGGGAAAAAGAAAAAACCTTATAACCGCTAGTTAAGTGTAAGGTTATTATGCGCCTGTACATACTCTAATTAACTGTAACTACATTGCAGACAATTTTGTTCCAGAATAAATTCTGCAAATGAAATGGCCATGGCATGGAATGCTTTTCCTGGTTTTCAACGGACCTATATGCAACTGGCTTGCATTTTACTTTTACATACTTTGCCTTTATTTTACAGTGTTTGCAATTATGTCTTTCTCTCTCTTTTTTTTTGTTTATTGTTTTGAATTTTCATTGCATTCCTTAAATTAAAATCTATTCCCTTCTTTCCCAAAAGCTACAAAGCCCCCACGATATAAATGTGGGACGACAAAAGCATGTCCAGTGAATCATTTTGCTTTCAAAATGGCAAGTGGAGCAGCCAACGTAGTTGGACCTAAAATATGTGTAGAAGACAATGTGTACGTATGAACCAATTTCTTTAGAGATGTAGGGGGTTATATAGATATCTTTATACTACCAAAATCTACATCTTCTCTCCTTATATCTTGCCTCCATCCTAAGATTTCAGTGGGCCGTTTAATTTTTTTTTCTTTTAGTGTAAACTCTACTGCAGTTTTGATTGGCTTGATAATGGTGATTTTAATTATTCTGTTGCTTTATCTTTTTGGACTTTTTTTCAGTATTGTATCTTTGCATCTTATTAATAGCCTTGTATATTGTTCTCTAGTGCAAACGCAAAATGCAGATTTTCATACTAAATGACATCGGGGAAATTCTGAAAAGATTCATAAAACTTTACCAAAGATTTTTCATAACTATTTTTTGCCGGGTGTGTGGGTAGAGTATTTCCAATTATGTGCTAAATTATTTCCTCCTATCACCAAATAATCCCCTGTGGTAAATATACAAGAGAATGATAAAAATGTCAGATGTATTATAATTAAAAGTCTTCTTATTTAAGATGCTTGGCATAATTTTACTTCGATGATTATGAATGACTTCTTGGATCATACTATGACAGTGTTGCAATGGATATGACCATTTTCATTGCAAATAGACATAAAGCAGATTATGTAACACCTTCATGGCATAGTGTAGTGAGGAGAGCAAAGGACTATGACCATAGTAAAACCAAATCCCCAGTGAATCCATAGTTGCTGGATGTCTCAGTGCCAGTTACTGTCTACCTATTGACAGCAGAAGGAATGTCCTGGAAGACTTACTAAACAAGTCAACAGGCAGATAAGAGGGGTTCGACATCCTCCCAAAAAAGTAACTTGACTAGATCCTCCCTAGTTCACACAATGATAAAGGAAGGGGATTGAACACATTCAGACTTGTAAGATTCAGTAACTCGCTATTATACTGAAATTGGATGGCATTGGTTTCTTACTCTGGTCTATCTTGTAGGGCAGGCACTTCCTCATAGCATTAGCTAAGCCATGTATACATTCCTGAACTCAGAAACAGTTTAATGATAGTTTCTTCAAACTGTTCTACAGCAAACGGATTATTCAGGAAATCCCTAGAAACGTTGGTTCTCTTTCCAACACATAATGATATGGCCATTCCGAAGTAATCTAGAGGTTTCCAGAAGTAAATTTTCTGGAACCATCCAGAAAACATGTTGTTTCAGTCATGCCTTGGTCCCCGGGATCAGGCCATGTCTGAAAGACCACAAATCACTTTCGGTTCAGGAAAATTTCTAAAATATTGTCAAACCACATCCAGATTATCAGAATTGAGATATTGAACAGAAATGTTCTGCAATTCTTCAGAACAATCGATTTGAATAAATAGCTGTACATCAATAAATATTGAGAGTGATTTGATATGAGAAGCATTTATGACAATACAGTAACATCTTTCTCATTATTCCCTAAGGATCAGTGGCAGAGTTTTCATCACTTTCCTCTTAATGCAGAATATATTGGCCTGACCTAATTAAAAATATACCCAATATTTGCTTCCAAGACAGCATTTAATCTTCTGCAGTTTGCTGGTGGAACTTCTAGAACTGGGTTTATATACTTTTCTCACCTGGACTTATCTTTCCCCTAGCATGAAGAGCTAACTTAATTCACACTCCATTCTTCCTCTGTCAGTCTTTGGTTAGTGGTTTTTCTTTTTCAGTATCCTGACCTATAAAAATGGTTTTCAGAGATAGACACATCAAAAAATCTGTCTTTCACAGCTAATTGAAGTCTTTTATTATGATTTTTGTTTCAATTAAAGCTCAAAGTCCTGCTTTAACAGGAAGATATTTCACGTAAATGAATGTCAGTTTCAAAGACTCAGACTTGTTCTTTGTATTTATTTATTATATTTATATCTATATCCCGCCCTTCTCCCGAAGGATTGTGGGTCACAATTCAGCAATCTTAATTATCAAGTAAAACTTGTGATTTCAAACCTCAGGTGCAGCCAGCTGTAGGGTGACAGCCTTTAAACATTTTCCTTATCTTAATTCCTAAAGTGATATTTGAAATAGAAATCCCCTCTACTTATAGACTCAGATTCACAACTTAGGAATTATTTTGGACCCATCATAGTCAAGTAGATTTGGAAGTACATCTGTGGCAACGAATGGCATTTTTCTCCAACTTGATCTCATTGACCAATGTGGGGGTCTTCAAATCCCAGAATTCCTCAGCCAGCATAGCTATGATGAGAATTCTGGGAGTTGAAGTTCATACTTGCCAAGTAAATTCACCTCTAGGTGAAAGAAATACCTCAACAGAATTGTATGAAATGCCAGTATTACCCCAAATCTCTATCAGATCACTGAATGGTATTTTACTGTCCTTAACTTTACTTTTCACTCTTCAGGAATAGTTGTTCAGTATTTGAGCAAGAAATCTAAAAGTGATGTGTTGTCCCCCTCTTGTGGTAAATTCTCTGCATATCTAATGTCACTGAAAATGCTTATTTCCTTTCTTTGCAAATGCTTAGTTCTAATGCCTTTTGCTGAGATCACGTGTCTTAGATTATGATCTTTCCAATTATGTGGTTTGGATTATAATGTCCAAAATGATTGGGAACAATGTAAGTTATAATTCACCACGGAAGGAAGGTAGCAAATTGGCAAAGAATAGTATAAATTCCCATGCAAGGACCACAGAATCACATCAATATTGCTCACTGTTGATGTTAAACAACTGCTATATTTTGAGCTTCACACTTTTCTTTCATTTTCTGTACGTGAACTATAATCAGGGATAATGCCAGCTTGCAGATTAGGTTGTTCAGTTGGGAATTGAAGTAACAGTAAAAAGAGTTATAGTTTCTTAGGAACAAAAGGGCCATGGGTTCAATTATAGCTCATTTGTGGCAAATTTGCTGCAGCATTTCAAGAGGTTTCCTATGAAACGGGGTAGGAAGGATCCTGTATTTAATTCTGTAGATGTTTTATGATTTCTTGCTTTCCATAGCTGAGTAGATCAAATTTTGTAATTCAACTGACTGAAAGGTAATCTGCTCTGCTGTTTCATATGCTACAAGCTTGCCTGGTGATAATTAAAACGACAGCAGTAAAGAGACGGGACAACTTTTGTGCAGATTTTATTTAGCATACCTGAACAGCTAAGAAGGATGACCGTATTTCTTATGGTGGATTTTTGTTGTTGTTATTGGCAAGAGGCACGCCCCTTCCTCCATGGTGCAGTCAGGAAAAGTTAAGACAAAAAGCTTATTGTAATTATCTCCATTTATCTTGTTTCAGCTTGATGAGTGGTGTTAAAAACAACGTTGGGAGGGGCGTTAATATAGCCCTAGTAAACGGTAAGTGTTTGTACATGTCCGGCCAAGACATCCTCTTTCCACCTATTAACCATTTTAAACCATGGAGCATAGTTGGGGTCCTCTCCAGCAGATACTCAAATGTGAGCATTTTCCTTCTCACTTGTTTTTATACTCTGCTGGAATTGATTGGTTCAATGCCAATGTGGACAGAAAAGGCCAAGGTAGCATATCCATCCCATGTTTTGTCCCCCGCTTTCAACTCGCCCCTCCTCAAATTTATCTGGGGGTATCTAAGAACCGTGATGGCTCCAGATGCTTCACTTTTGTGATGCTACTCCAGGACTTTATGTCTGTCACATAAAGCAGCTCAGCTGTTCAGATGACATGCTTCCTGTGTAAGGTGAGGATTACTTAGTCCCAAACAGGTCAATGATTATAAGCCTTAGACTAACAGATTAATATCATTTGGCTGTTCCAAATGAAGGGCATCACGTCTAATAAATATTACCTCTTGCTAAATATCAACATTACTATACACAAAGATAGAAAAACACATTTCAGCATATTTAATAAGCTTTTGCCACTTACTAAGAGCTGAAAGATTTTGCACAGCACAAGTCACCAATAGAGAATATTGTAAAGATATCACTTGCTGCTCTGTACAAGCAAATGCATATTACCCCTTATCTGATTTTGAGTATATATGTTCCTTGACTATCTTTTTATACATAAACACATTAATATAGAGCAGTTCCTTTCATCTTTTTATATTACTTCCGCATTAACAGTATAAGAATTTATTGCAGCTCCTGTCATTTCTTTTGCTAGGCAAAACAGGTGAAACAGTGGACACAAAATTCTTTGATATGTGGGGTGGAGGTAAGTGCAGAAATAGTGCTTCTTTTATAAAACAGGTAATACATTATTTTACTTGTTCACTTATTTAAAGTGGACATTATCATGCTTATTCGTAATTAAATTCAGTGTATTAAAACTAAAGTAATTCTAATAATCAAAACTTGACAAATGTTACTTTTCAATTTTGTATTAGATATTTTGAATTAAAATCTTGTAAATCAAAAAGGGGTGACAGATGCACGCACACAAACACACACACACACTAAATGTTGTGCTTCCATTTGATATAGATGTAGCCCCATTTGTTGAATTTCTGAAGACTATCGCAGATGGAACTATTGTATTAATGGCAACATATGACGATGGTGCTACTAAGTGAGTCTGTTGGAAATACAGTTAATCTTATTGGATACAGGTAGTTCTCAGCTTATGACTATAATGGAATCTGCCCGTTATGTCCATAAATCGTGGTGGTCATAAAGCAGGTCACCTCATGACCAGATCTGATTTCACACCCTTTTTTGCAGCTGTTGTTAAGTCAACCAACCCATTGTTCGCTGTGGGGCATTTTTGTCCAAATGAGGAAATTAACCCTGGTTTTTGGCAAAAAAGGCATAAATCAGGGTCATTTGACTGTAAATGTAGGCTGGTTGTCAAACGTTTGAAATACAGTCACGTGACCATGGGGGTGATTGAGTCATCAGAAGTTCAGAATTGGGTCATAAGCACTTCATAATTTCAAGGCCCCCAAACTGCTAATAATCTGTCGTTATTCCTAAGCAACCAGTCATAAATTGACGGCTACCTGTAAACATTTTTTTAGAATCTGAAGTATGCGTGAAGGTAAAACCGCACATCCTAGTGCTTAGAACTGAATAATTGCTTGCTGTAAGTTTTAGGTGTTTTCCCCAGACTGGACACGAATGAAGAGAATTAAGCAAAACTTTTGTATATTTGTGGTGATGAATGATTAATGATAGTTTATTGTAGCAATAAATTAAGTGCCAAATAGTGATTGCATTATGCAGTAACTACCGATAATCAAGTCAGAATTACTATAAGTAATTAAGACAAAATAAGCAACAGAGGTAATAACATTGCATGCAAATAACAACCGTTGCTACTGATTGAAAATTAGCGGTTTGATTACACAAGTCAAATTAGCGGCAGACCAGACACTTTTCACCCGGTGAGCGCTGAAGAGCAATGAACATTAAAGCATGAGCAGAACTTTTAGGATCATCACTAAAAGGACTTCCCCTCCCCTATCCCAACTCTTACTTACATTGTTCCTGTTTTCTCCATCACTATCTGTATATCTAGTCTGTAAGGAGTATTTGAAAAATATGCTGTCATATTTGCCATCTAGTAGATTACAATTAGATAAGAGCAAAGGAGGGAGGCATGCAGTCACTTTAAAAGGGAGTTGTCATTGGTCAGCAGAGGTTGCTGAATAATATGCATATGTATGAAAGTGTATGTTATTTGTACCAATGAATTTGTACCAAAATTTCAATAGAATATGAAGCAAAGTGTTCATATGAATCAATTTGGTAGATTACATTCTAGATAACATTACATTTCTACAGTCTTTCTTAAAATTCTGTTGAAGGCTTACTGAAGAGGCACGGAAACTAATATCAGATTTGGGGAGTACGTCCATCATGGCACTTGGCTTCAGAGACAACTGGGTTTTCTGTGGTGGGAAAGGAATCAAAACTAAAAGCCCTTTTGAACAGGTATGTTTTCACATTCACATTTAGATGTCTTTATTGAGTGTCAGTAACTGCAAAGGTGCTTAATTGGAATTAGGAAAGGGGTCTGGATTGATTTCAATCTCAGGAAGAAAATCTTTGGAGTCCTATATGAAGAACCTCTACTTGGACAGAATGCGGGAGACTGTGAGGGAAAGAGAGTCCTGGCGGACTATGGTCCATGGGTTTGCAAAGAGTCGGACACGACTTAGTGACTAAACAACAAAATCTTTATCAAAGTTGCAGTGAGATGGTACATGAGCAAATGTGTGCTCAAAATCATCACACTCCCTTCAATCCTGGATAATAGAACAGTCTTAGTTATCTTGCTTAGAATTTACACGTTAACAATTTTTTGCGGAAAATGAAATGTAAATGTCCCCGCACTTTAAATATTAATTTCTCCCCTGTCCTTTGAGCATCTTAAATATTTCTATTCCTGATGTGTTACTTTGATGCCATTTTTCTGTTTTAAGCTGGTAAACTAATTCTGCTTCTACTACTACTTACTACTGTATCATGATTAAAGTTGGTTGCATAGTCAGCCAGATGTTTAGACTGGATTTGGCATTTTATCTACTTTTCAAGTCCTGAGATAGGCAGATGTTGTTGCTATTATGTGTGAGCAATCTACAGTTAGTCTAAGACGGGTGAAAATTTAATAATTCAAGTCCTAACAAAGGATCTAAGAATTATTAAGGTAGCATTTAAGAGATAGGCAATTCCAAGCATGGTTATCATTTTGATAGATTAGGGTGTTCAGATCTAATAAATTCAATATTTCCAGATATCAAAGGACCCCAATCATGATTAGTTTAAGATTTATTTTTCTATGGGCGTTCAACTTCAATCTGTAAGTCCTGATATTTCATATTCTTTTCCAATTGCTTTTTTTCAACCCCTAGCATTATTAAGGTGATACTGGTGGTAAATTATTATAGATTCTTAGGAGGAAAATAAGTAGGCTCTGTGTATAAGTTATTTAAAAACAATAGCAGAAAATTATCACATTGATTTCTCTGCTAATATTCAAACTAAGAGCATTGTTGTGTATTAGCTTTCATATTTTATACAGCTTTTGGTTATTCTAGAACTTTTCTTTTTCATATATTTCTTGCCTTGGAAAAAAAATGCAGGGGACATACAATTTTGTACCACTCAACATAAATACAAATACTGCTTTTTGTATGTTAGAAAATCCTGTGTTTCAGTGCAACAATGACAATACTTACATTGAAATATCTTTCTCTTTGTAGCATATTAAAAACAACAAGGACACCAATAAGTATGAAGGATGGCCAGAAGTTGTGGAGATGGAAGGATGTATTCCACAGAAGCTAGAATGAACAATCTGCAATTTGGAAATAGACAATGCAAAAGGACATTGGAGGGGGAAATGCACTTTTCTGCTGCTGTGAGATAATGAAATTTGGGAAGATAGAAGCTAAGTGTGAACCCCATCATACTAGCATGGCTTGTTGCACAAAGCCCATAAAAAGCTGTGCAAAGTGATGGTAATTTCATTTGACTGGGCATGTGAAATACTTATCCTGCTGGATTGTGCCCTGTGTAAATAATTCCTAGGCATGTTTTCACTTTAAAATGTGCATGACCTTTTTTTAAAATAAACTGTCAGGCTTATTTATTGTTACACTGAAGAGATTCTTTTTTTTTCTCTTTTCTCTTTTTTGTAAATAAGCCCTAAACAAACAGAATAATTGTTTCTGAGCATTCTTATTCTTCCTTCTCTTTCCCTTTCTTCCTTGTTTCTAAAGCCACTTATTGTATGTAAATTTCTATTAGAACCGCCCTCATAAGCAATTAGAGATACACAATGAGTAGCTGAGCTAATGCTGAGCTTTGTTGTATCCTGTTCACTTACAACATTGCTGTGAGTGCATATATTTAGATGGATATGTAAATTTTAGAGCGAAAAATAGTTAATTATTTTTATGCTACGTCTGTTAGAAAACCATGTTCTTCAGTGGCCCTTTTCAAACAGAGGGTATGGATGTCTGATACAGAAATGTAGGCCTGCTCTACAAAGCACAATTAAATGCTTTTTGTTAAAATCAAATGTATATTACTGTCTGTTACAATTGTTAGCTCATCCGTACCCCATATTTCTTGTTAGCAATGCAAGCTTCTAATATGGCAGAAGAATGTATTGTTTCTTGTGTGTGTGTTTAAGTAGGATTTTTTTAAAGACGTGAGATCCAGAAGACATGTGAACTGGTTGAGGTCTTGACAAATCATAAAAAGAAGTCAATGTTGGAAGTCACTCTCTTTTCCTGGAAGTGTGAAATTACATATTTTTACCCAAAAAACTTAATTCTTTGCATGTGTCACTCCTCAATTGGACATCTTTCATAAAAAGAAAATTCACCCGGGAACATGTTTTACTAGAGTGAAAATGTTCCTGGTTAGATTGGCCGATTTAACCAGAGAAACCACACTAATTCATATTTTTGAAGGTGCTTATACAGAATGCATTTAAGATCTCCAGACTATTCACTTCTAACCCAATGTCCTCATTTTCTTTTCCTACATACAGCAGCAGGGAAGGGCAGCAATGATTCCCCTTTCTAATAATTCACATTGGTCCATAGAGACATTGTGTTAATTGAAAAAGTTGGCTTGCAGTTCTAGGTGCCTCTAACAGCATTGCAGCTTTAGAGGAGGTAAAATCCAGAGGGGTTCACAGGGAGTTTTGAGAGACCCAGGAAGTCTCCCACTTTCTTAGTATCATTGAATTGCATTAGACCACATTGCCTACAAAAAATTTTCCTATTCCCTTCATTTTTAGAAAGCTTCTAGAGAAGGGAAACTGTTAGATGCCTCTTGTGGGAAGATTTAAGTATGACTCTTAATATTGTCACTTTTTTCCTTTTTGTAAAGTTGACAGTGACATTTTTGCAGTTCTGTTTTCCAATTCAAACAATGAACAAGCATTTTGGACATACCTGCTTTACAGAGAGACTTTAGCAAGAAGTAAAGTATGAGCAGATTTTTGCTGAGGGGTGTCAGCATAGATCCTGTCAATATGAATATTGTCAGTCTGAACTAAGGTGATTAGAATATCCATTTTTAAAAAAAATAACTATTGGAAAAGAAGAGTTGGGCTTAGAAACTAGTATTGTTGGAGTAATGGAATATTATTTGCACTGAAAATATTAAAGCAATACTGAAGATTAGTTACTTTATGTAGTTTAAGAGAAACCTCTAGCTTTTCAATGCTAAGATTTAATGACTGGAATATGAGCTACTTTACTGTTTTAACCTGTTCATGTTATCTTTCTTCTTTAACGTGCTGTAGCTTAGCAATAAGTACATCATTAAACAGTCAGACTGATTATTTGTAAAGTACTTCGCAGATTCTCCAGCTATGTTCATTGAAATAAAATCACTTGTCTGTGTATTCTATTTTTTCATTAAATAAAGTTTTAAAAAACAGAAAATGGGTCTGCTCAGGAAGAACCCCTTGTACTTGGTGTGTGGTTCTTTTTTGCTTTCATTCTTTGGGGTTTTTTGGGGGGGTGATAGACAAAAATGCATTTTCAAGATATGGTAAGAGTGTGACAAAACCATGAATTAACAAAATATTCTCATTAATTGCTGCTTTCTACCTATCCTCAGTGCTCAGTGCTGATGGTGAAAATCAGTTGACTTGTACAGTGGGACAAAAAAGTATTTAGTCAGCCACCAATTGTGCAAGTTCTCACACTTAAAAAGATGAGAGAGGCCTCACCTATGAGAGACAAAATGTGAAAACAAATCCAGACAATCACATTCTCTGATTTGGAAAGAATTTATTTGCAAAGTATGGTGGAAAATAAGTATTTGGTCACCTACAAACAAGCAAGAATTCTGGCTCTCACAGACCTGTAACTTCTTGAAGAAGCTCCTCTGTCCTCCACTCATTACCTGTATTACTGGCACCTGTTTGAACTTATCAGTATAAAAGACACTTGCCCACAACCTCAAACAGTCGCACTCCAAACTCCACTATGGTGAAGACCAAAGTGCTCTCGAAGGACACCAGAAACAAAATTGTAGACCTGCACCAGGCTGGGAAGACTTACTCTGCAATAGGCAAGCAGCTTGGTGTGAAGAAATCAACTGTAGGAGCAATAATTAGAAAATGGAAGACATTGTCAGAGCACCCCTGGCTTGTAACCAGTGTTGGCTACAAACAGGTTCCTTGGGTACAAGGATGATGCGCAGAACAGAAGTGTCTGTATCAGAAAATAGCAGCAAAGCATAAGCGCAGACTGCAGTGAGTTGCAAAAGGCTCTTTACTCAAAACAGTCACAGTCCAGGTGTAAATACCATAGTCAAGCAGTCCCTCTATTAACCAGGTTAGTCAGTTGTTTATCTAGTATCTTTGCCAACAAAGTTGGCCAGGAAAAACAGCAAGTCAGGAACTATTCTCAGAGATGTATACCACACAGCAGGATCACAAAGCAAGAGAGAATGATTTA
>JANHFO010004963.1:60534-71897 GCA_032468095.1 Pareas carinatus
TCTATCTATCTATCTATCTATCTATCTATCTATCTATCTATCTATCTATCTATCTATCTATCTATCTATCTATCTGAGATAGAGCCTTCTAACGTTACTCTACAATTTTGATTGGCTATTTAAATTTGTTGATTGCTCAGGAGAACAGCCAGGTCTAGGCAGTAACACGTTGACATTACATGTCGCGCTGTGCTGTACATGGACCCAGCAGCTTGTAGAGGGAAACCATTTGGATGCCAAGGTTGTGAGAGAGAGACATTCCCCATGCTTAAAAATCACAGCAGTGCAGTGAACATTCTAGCCTTGTTGTGCAAGCTTGAAAGTCTGCTAATAGCAGACCTTGCTCCAAATAGTAGTATATATTTGGCAGAGGTTAATAAAGTAGCCTGTGGCATATTGGAGAATGCGTTTCTGTTCAGGGCATCAGGAATATAGATTTCCCCAGCTATTTGGGGGTAGGTTCCTCCAAATTGTGAGGGAAGGAGCGCGATGGCTCAGCGGTTAAAGACATTGACTTTGTCAGCTGAAAAGCTAATAGCCTGGGTTAAGACTCAGGTACTGCATGTTGGGGTAAGCTCCCGTCCTTGCCCCAGCTCCTGCCCACCTAGCAGTTCGAAAACATGCAACTGCGACTAGATAAATAGGTACCACTTCGGTGGGAAGGTGACAGCATTCCCTGTGCCTTGGCATATAGTGATGCTGGCCGCTTGATCGTAGAGGTATCTTCAGACAATGCTGGCTCCCTTGACTAGGAAATGGAGATGAACACGTCTCCGTAGAGTCAGATACGGCTGGACAAGGGAAACCTTTACCTTTAGTATTGAAGGGTCAGTAGTAATAGATAGGGAACATCTTCTAGGTCTTCTGAAGAGCATTGCACATGGATTGTGTTACAGTATGTCATATGTCAAGCTTTGTTCAGCTGATTAGGAAGAGAAAAGCAGAATAATGGCAGAAGAGGCTGACTAGAGATCAGAGGGGAAGTGGTTTACCTGGATCAGCCTGAAATACCCAATAAACCTGTGATCACGCCCATTATGGGTCCCTTCAAGTTACTACCTGGCAGAGCACAATAGATTTTGTGTATCTTAAGACAGTCTTTGCATTGTATTGGAATAAGGGGGAAATATTACATTTATACTGACCCACTTCAGGCTCTTGTATTGGGGGCAAGATAAGGGCAGTACTGTGGGAACAAGGGAGGAATTGGTGCCAACGTGGCTTTAGTGCAAATGGAGATAGAAAAATCTTTGAATCCAACCCATTACATTATGAAAATTGCAAGAGACTTTCTAATTATAACTAAATGTAATAGAAAAAAATATTAGGGCCAAAAGCCTTAAAATATAACCTCTCTATTATATTTTTTTATGATTATGTGGAAAGCTGAATGTGCAAAACCAAGCCGGCCCTGTAGCTATTCTAAACAACAAGGATGGTCCTCCCAGTTTGGTTGTGCTAAATTCCACCTCTTGTTTGTAGTGGAAACAAACCAATACAAGTACCTAAGTTCTCACAGCTGCTATTTGCTAAAAGGGAGAGCAAGAAGTTACTTTTCTCACCTTTACAGGTGAAGAAGGACTCTACACCCGTCTGGACTACTGCAATGCTCTCTACATGGGGCTCCCCTTGGGGTGCATCCGGAGACTGCAGCTAGTGCAAAATGCACCCGTGCGGGCGATTTTTGGGGCGAGTGGGCCACCCTCTGGAACGACCTTCTGCCGTGCCCTAAAGACCCACCTGTTCCAACTGGCGGGCGTGAGCTAATCACGTCCATGTTCTCCTGCGTTTTTAACTTGGGTCAAATTATTTTAAAATTTTTATTGGGAAATCATTTTATTTCTCCCCGTTTTAAATATTGATATTCAGGCTTTGTGTAATGATTTTAATATGTTCTTAATGTCTATGTTTGTTAGTGTTTTTATGTGCCTGTAAGCCACCCTGAGTCCTTCGGGAGAAGGGCGGGATATAAATAAAATTTGATTGATTGATTGATGCCTTTCAATCATCTCCTTCTAGACATTTTGGAGATTACTATTGTGAGACAGAGATATTTATTGTCTTCATTCATACTTTGACTCTATTTACTATGAATGTATCCCTTTTCTCGATATTGCCATTTCTTAAGCTCATTCCTCCACACTCTGAGCCAACCAAATACGGCCTTTAAGATTCCTTACTCCTGTTATAAGCAAACCGTACATGCCCTGTGGGTTTTGTTTTACAAGTGTTGCAAAGAATACCTTTTAATTTTTATTGGAACATTTCTCAACACCCTCTAGGATGCTGCATTGTGGTACTTTGGATCAGTAAGTCTAAAATAAAAGAATCGACAGACCAGAGCTGTGCATGTACTTGGGAATGGAGCTGATTCACATGTGGTCTATTAGTTCTGCTAGTTCATCCGCATGAGCAGTCTTTAGAGAAGAATTCAGACTCCATCTGGGTTGAAAATGTACAGTATTCATATTAATGTGCTAACAAAGGCCTTTCATATAAAAAAAATCCACCTTAAATACAAGATAATTTTTCAAATCAAGTTTACATTTAGAATAATATAGCTTTTCCTACAAATCATTTCAATCTGGAAAAATACAATCCTACCAAATGGCAGGAAATGCTATAAAACTATTTTTTTTTAAGTTATAAGAGTATGACAATGGTATGCAGAGTAGTGACACATTTCATCAGTTTTTCAGGCCCATTTTGACTTAATATTTAAAACTAAAGTAATTTGCTTTCAGTCAAATGTAATTCACTGTATCTCATATACAATTTGTAATACTAACCAAAAGGAAACACTTTGCCATTGTCTTATTTTCCAAGATAACATTCAACTTCTAGCTCTAACATGGGGAGTCAAATTTGATGTTGCCTTGCTTCTAAATTCCGATAAAGCAATGTTTCTCAACTGGGCAGCTTGAAGGTGGGTGGACTTCAACTCCCAGAATTCCTCAGTCAACGATACTGGAAATTGAAGTCCACCCATCTTCAAACTGCCAAAGTTGATAACGCTGGATAAAGGTTGGCACAATGCTGCCAGTTTTTGAGTAATCAGAGTTTTGAGTAATCAGAGAGTAGTTTTAAAACCTATTTTGACCATATTAAAATAGTGATATTCACACTTAGCAATTTTTTGTAAATAATGTCAGGTAGCACAAAATAGCAAGCAGTGGTAGAACACCCATCAATATGGTTTTATTTTGTAATCGAAAGATTGAGGGGCCCAGGATTCTTATTATGTTTTTTTAAATATAAGGTTTCTATTCTGGCACAATTATTTGAAACAATGCAGAGTTTGATTATATTTAAAGGAGGATCTCCACACACATACCTTTAAATTGCCTTTGGGCCTTCAGGAAATGCAGTAAGGGACAGATTTAGTCAACGTTTTGGGCTACTTTTGCACAACATTAAATAAATATACACATATAGACTCATTCAGATCTCTTTCACCATTTAGACCATCTGATCATACTACAAATAAACATCTGGCCATTTATCTAGCGAAATAAAGTAGGCAATACATGCCCTATGGTTTTGTTCTGTTCAAGCTGCTTTTGATTGATCTATAATTCCATAAAAACTTTTCGTGCCATGCCTTTTCTTCTTTACATCCCAGATTAATAATATTGATCCGGACTATATAGTATAAGTAGTGCTAAAGAGGCTCTATTTTCGTTTTTAAAATCAGCTGTGAGGTTTCAACTACCCATGGGTTCCTTCTCCTTTGGAGAGATCCCGAACCTCTTGGGTAGAAAACAGAAACTGGCCTTGCCTTAACACCCTTAGGAACTGTCATTATGCCATCTCTTGAGCCTTATTAAGGGAAGGGAGGTTTGTATTGGGATCGATCAGGCGGATCGATGATGTGTTCAGTCCCAATTACAGCATGTTGGCAGAAATGTCCTCCTCTGGGTATTACTATATCGATTACAGACCCGGGAGATTCCTCCCTTCCAGCCCCGTTCTACTCACATCCAGTTCGCCTGGGCGCCGCAGCGGCAGAGTTCCCACAGCACCGCCGTCCACAGCACGCAGAGGCGAGGCAGTCCCAAGGGCGCCGCTTTCTCCATAGCCAACGCATGGAGCTCCTTGGGTAGCCCAGACTCTGCCTCCTTGCCCCTTCCCTTGCTCGTTCGGATGCCTCGAGGCAGAGACGCGGGTCCCCGGGATCCGACCGACGCTGCGCTCTCCCTCACTTGGCACGCTTGCGAGGCTGGTGCTGGTGCAAGCAAATCAAATGCTTCGGGGATCCCGCCCAGCCCGGGATGAGCCGCGCTAGCGCCCCGCTGGAAGGTGAGAAAAGTTCTGCCGAACGGAGCTTCTTGGTTTCTTTCGGCTTCGGGTTTTGTTTCATTGGCTAAAGAGAGCGTATGAATATGCAACATTGCTCTGATTTGCCGGGACTGGTTGTGCCCGCGACCATCACAATAATGATGAAGATCTGCGGACTCGCTTGGTTTTTGGATGCCTTTGCTGATCGTCGGAAGTGCAAGCAGGCAGTTAGCCCGGGATGTCAACACACGCCTGCCCAACGGAGCGTGTTTGCTTTTATATCCTTGACTACATCAGTGCTTTTCAGTCCGTGGTAAGAGTACCACTGCTGGTACTTTGGCACCCGGCAGGTGATACCTGACTTCATCCTAGATAAATGTAGTGTGTGTGGGGGGGGGTATGATGTGTATGTGGGGGGGTATGAGCTGAAGCAATGCACAGGCCTGAGGGAGAGTCAGCTGGAGCTGCAATGTTGCCAGGGCTTTGCTGAGGCCCCAGGATCTGCGTGCCCCAGCTATCACCGGAAGCAGCAGACAAACAGATCTTGAGACCTTGGGGTGAGAGGCACCTGGAGCTATACGGCTGGGGGGGGAGCTCAGGAGGAGCCCCAGCTGATCAGCCCTGTGTGCAATGGCCACCCCAGGCGGGGGTGACTCCATTGAGGAGTGAGACTGGGGCAGTTGATGCTGGAGCTCTCCCTGAGCCCCTTAGAGTGGCGCGTCGTGAAGAGAAAAGGGGGAAGGGGGGGAAAGGAGAGGATGTAAAAGGAGGAGGTTTTGGCAGGAGAGGGAGAGAGAGAAATGTTGACATGACAGAGAAGGGGATGGAGAAAGAGAGAAGGAGGAGAGGTTTCTGTGGGGCAAGCCTGAGGGAGCAGAGGCTATCAATAAGCATTCTCCAGCCATGAGTGCAAAGATTAATGTCGGAGAAACAGGCATAAGTTTCCCATTAAAAGTGTGGTAAGTGGGGTGGACTTTATCACCTTTCTTTCTTTCTTTCTTTCTTGGTCATCGTTTTGACACCTTGCTAAACCACTGGTGGTACTCAAATATTGTCATGTCCTAAAGTAGTACAACTTGTGAAAAGGTTGAAAAGCACTGCTCTACACTGTATTGTGAAACAAACAAATGTATACTTATTTTTTTAAAGAACCCTCAAAGATTTCCCTTCCCTTGGCAATTAAGGTTCCTGGCATTTTTGTCTGGTGGGAATGTAGACTGCACAGAAGAAAAAGTAAAAAAAGAACACTAGACCTTGCAAATATTCAGGGGTGTCATTCAGTTCTCATGCAACATTGATTCCAAGTTTTGGAAGTAATTCTACATTTAGGGCTATGGGTTGTTATTTAGAAAAAAAAGCTTTGCAGTCTGTAGAAATGATTTTGATTGGTGCATGGCGACGTCTCCGGAAACAGAATTAGTTCTTAATGAAAGTTTCTGGACTGAATACTGCAATTAATAAAAATGAAACTGATTACTGATGGGCAGCGCTGAAGTATAGGCTTGCACACTGAAAAACTTTGCAGTGAATGGTGGCAGTTCAGATGAGGCACTCAGCTTGCACAGAGAATCTCTGAAATATCCTGTGCTTCAGAAGGGCAGCCCGAAATCTGTATCACAGCTAAACCAATATGATACATTTTGGAAGAGAGCATTTTGAGGATGGAGTTGTAGGGGAATATGAAACGAGCGATGTGCTGGCCCAGTGGTAAAGACACTCTCCTCTCATTTGGAAGGTTGAAACTAGGTAGCAGTAAGTGTTTCTCTACTAGGGTGCAAAGAAAGAATATCTGCTGTGAACTCCATGTGGTGTCAGGAAGGGCATCCAGCCAGTAAATGCTCAGCTCCATCAGTTGTCCCGAATCTACCCCTAAATTAAGGGATTACAGGGCCGTAAAAGGGAGGTTTTTTTTAAAGTTGGGGAATATGTGGGAGTTGGTAGAATGACATTCTCTAATTCCAAGCACTCACTATAATACTCATTTCTCCTGATTTCATGTTTTGCATCATATTTTTGCTTCCATTTAATTTACAAAATAGTGGCATTATTAGTGGGTTATAGACAGCAATTTGTACCACATACTTGTATAAATGAAAATAAAACAGACTATAACAAAAAAAAGAAAGCACCTGGTAGCAAGATTACTGTACTACAATATAATGAAGGCTTTTCTATAATTATGTTTTCCTTCCCTGTCAACATGTTACTGGAGAGGAAAGGAAGAAGGGGGAGAATGTTGTCAAAGAACGAAAACACATTCTGTTTTACAGAGGGAACACATACACACACACTCACACAAATATAAATACAGATTCATACACAGACACAATTTCTTATCTGCCAACATTTTTCTTTTTTAAAAAAACCTGTGTTTTATCTATGGTAAAGAATGAAGGATGAATTATTGCAGTTTCCTTTTGTTACAAGAATCTGAGAAAATTTAAAATGTTTCCCTTGAAATCTTTGGATGAAGGCAATATTGAAGTATAAGTGTAGATTTTTTTAAAATGCAAATCCAAATATTATAGCTCGTGTGTCATGTCACGGCATGTCATGCTGTTCCATGTGCTTTCCAGTTGTTTAAACTATATTCTTTCTAGTGGGGAATGAGAAAACAGAATATAAATCCAGGTATGCCAATAACTACTTAACAGTTGATCTACTGTACACAATTCTTTGTTTGGGAAAGATTACAAAAACAAAGCCCAGAGCAAAATAATTTTGCACATAAACATGGAGCTTTACTCATCTCTGATAGTCTGAGCCCATCAATGCATGTTCTGTAATTACAGCAGGATGTCATAGTGCAATTCTTTCTACTGTTTTGTCTAAATATGTTTTCAAGATGGTGAAGATGACTATCTTTCACAGGGGTGAGTAATTTGTGGCAACTTTACAACCTGTGGACTTCAACTTCCAGCATGGCTGGTTTAGGAATTCTGGGAGATGAAGTCCACAGGTTATAAAATTGCTATAGTAGCCCCTACCCCCATCTATCAAAATAAAGACAGATGTAACCCTTTCTTTTTTATTGAAAGATAAATCAACCAAATCAATGGCTAATCTTGTTTTAAAAAATGTGGCTTGAGTGTTAGAGACACATATGGTTAAAGTGGATCATTTATGCTATTATGCTTTTGATATTTAGGATGAAACAAAAACGCTTAAGGAAAGTCCACTCTTCTGAAATTGGATGGTATACATCCATCCATCCATCCATACATCCATCCATCCATCCATACATACATACATACATTACTGAATTCTAAATTTATGCTTTTTTCCTTTATTTTTATTTATATAGCAGTTTTATTAGTTGGACTTTGATAATATATAACAAAGGCACCAAAAGACTAATGACTGATATTATATGATGATTTATACTGAATTTGGAAATGCCACAAAAAATAATTAAAACTCAGTACAATTTTACAATTCAGTTAGAGTTATTATGGAGGAATTCGGTATAGATATTAATTCTCAATCTATTTACTCTTACTTCCATGCAGATTAGCTCTATAAACTATGAATTTCCCTCCTATCGCAATCTCTTACATTTGATTTTTACTCTATCCAATTGTACTTTTTGCCATGTAGATGAAACCCAGTTGGACTCAGAATATTAGTTATTATTTGTCTGTCCAGAAGGCAACTTAGTACTTTGCTCTTTGTCACATATTTTTTTATTCTTTATGCTTCTTTTCCCTCTAACGTTCTATATTGCAGTGTGGAAACCAACTGCATGGAAGTGCCAACTGGAATGCCCCAGCAAACTATTAAAAATTGATTTTGAAACATGCTTTAATTTGAACTTTAGGAAGTTTTGGGGGGTATGCCTCAGGAAGGTTTCAGTGAACTGAATATGGCAGAAGGGTAGCTTGGATTAAGAAAGTACATCTTGATGGTGCCTAAGTCCTGATGGGTCAAAGGAACACAAAGAAAGTAAAATGTAAGCTTTTCCGTGTTTCCCCGAAAATAAGACATCCTCCGAAAATAAGACCTCCCTGAAAATATTATTTTTGAGGGATGCCTTACTTTCGGGGAAACACGGGAGATCCCCCATCCCCGAATAACACCCGGTTTCCCCTCCCTGCTATACCCGGTCGCTCCTTATCTGATCCAGAGGGCTGCAGAAAGATCCGCTCGGCTGAAAACTCCAGGGCGCTTTCAGTCAGCTGTAAAATTCGTGCGTTCCCAGTCAGCGGTAAAGTGCTACCGGAAGCCTCCCAAAGCACTTTACAGCTGACTGTAATTGCGCAAATTTTACAGCTGACTAAAAGTGCTAAGCTGAACCATTAAATCAATAAAAATTGTCACAGACATTTTGTACAAATGCTTGTCTATATGCTAAAATTTGTCAAATTTATTTTATTTTTGATGATATTTTAACACTTTCAGTAGCACATTATGACAGTAAAGTAGGGGGAAGTACTGATATGAGAGGCTAAATAATTCCGAATAACTCCTGAGCCATAGACAAAGAAACTGATGAAGGACAATGCAACATGGTTGAGGATGGCTGTTATTAGTCAAACATCTTGAGTTGCCCTCAGTGAATGAGACTGAGTGGAGGAGACTCTGGTGTCATTTGAAAATATCCTGATGCATGAATATAAATATCAAGACGTTGCTGTGCATTTGGGAATGCTCTTTAACTCCAAAAGATCCAATAAAATCAGCTTGGTTATATTGGTTTCACAGGATGTGTAGGACATATCTCTTCATCAAAATACTTTGCATACTAAAGAAAACAGATAATTCAATATTCAAGAAAATGTCAGGTTTTCACTGATCTATTGCCACATGCCGATTAAAAAAAACACCCATATCGATGTATCAATATTTATTTTATACATATTTACTATTGTCTAATTACAATTTAGATACCACTGATAAATATCTATGGTCCGTATTTTTATTAGGTCGATTTGCATGTTACAGTGGTAAGTTTACATAAAATATGCCTATAAAAATACAACTCTGAAATGATGCTTTCAAAATAGCAACATCTGAGAAACATGAAACACAGTGAAGTACAGCATAGGATAACCATATAATGGTGAACATGCAGAAACCACAATGCACATTTGCCAGCATGAACTATAGTGCACAACCAGACTTTTTAAAAAAAATTTTAAAAAAGACTTATTGTATGAGTTCAACTTTAACATTAAATTCAGTATAAAGATGTTTATACAGACAATCCTCTTTAAATATTTGCTTCTGCTGAAAGGAAATCAAGCTCTCTGAAATCTGGATCACCTCTCAATGGTTTTTTTTTTTAAATCAGAATTTGTATCAATGGGAATATTCAAGCTATAAGTCAGCATATTTATTTTAAGACTCTTCAGTAAGGAACGTTTACTTCTATTTCAGATTTATCTTTAGCACTAAAACAAATTACTTCAGGTTTAGACTTGGTATGTAGTTTTTCATTTGACTGACTCAGATTGGATCCTACAGCATTTTCCTGCTACATGTATATTTGTCTTCATTTAATCACTACACTAAACTGGCTCTTATATTAGCTTGATCCAAGTTGCAATTGAAAGAGTTGAAGTTTCGTCTCCATTCTTAAATGGTTTTGCTAAACAGTATAATCATTTTGTTTAGGAGTTCTCAAGTCGATTCCACTAGAGAAGGAGGAGGAGGAGGAGGAGGAGAAGGAGGAGGAGGAGGAGGAGGAGGAGGAGGAAAGGAAAATGTAAGAGCAGTAAAGATACAGAATGTAAACATAAAGATATTTATATGGATAATGTATAACGCTTTGCTTCTTTTGGCAGACAATCAAACACTCTGAAACCTGCATCATCTTAACAACAGAGGACAAAAAAGAAGGAGCGAAACATGTTTATGCAGCCACATGATACTTGTGTAACCTTAATCAGTGCAATAGAGCAACAAGTGGAAGTGACATGGCATTCTGAATATAAGTCAGGCTAATTTGAACAAGATCAACCCAAAGTTCTCACTAGAGGTATGGGATCCAGCTCAAATTCTCCTGCTTTGTACACCTTATTTCAAGATCCAGCGATCTAGAGAAGATTGAAATGCTGGGAAGGTGGAAAGAAAAAGAAGAGGACAACTAGAAATGAGATGGATGGGTTCAATTACAGTGGGGATGTATACACTTGGAAGAACTGAAAGACCAGGTTACAGGCAGTTCATCATGCAGAAAAATTCATCTGTGTGGTCACTAGGAATCAACACTGACATTATGTCACATAATCAATTTGGATAAAAATCTCCTTGTGGGCTTTTTTTTAAAAAAAAAAGTCTTAGAACCTATGCCCTCATTTCCTCAATGCAAATGCTAAAAGTGCACTTTCCTCTATTGCTTTTTTCATCTATAATCATAAAACCTTTAAATATGGAATGTGTTACAGTGCAATACATCCTATCATACAATATTGCATTATCTTCGCTTACATCTGATTTAATGTTGGGCGCTATTTCAAGTAACTCTTCCTTCTTGCTTTTGCCACTTGTGCTTCTGTTTCTCTCTCTAAAACCACAGATTTATGAAGATGCATCTTGATTTACTAGGCTTTGATGAAATGCCCACATGTCTTCAATTATGCTAATCTGTTCCGCCTTGCAGAGAAATGTGTACTAAATCTGAGAAGATCAGTCAGTCACTCCGTGGGAAAGTGGGGAGCACTTTGAGCACTATATAACTACCATTCAAAATTACATGCTGACATCCTTTCTATTGTTCCCACAGATCCTGCTGAGGAGTATTTCAGAATAAACTTGATTGATTGGGCCTCTCACATGATAAGGAGATTGGAAATTGGATGCATAAGCTTGCAGCTTCGCAACGTTGCTTTGATTGTTGAAATATTTGCCCAGAACATAAGGTTTTGTTGCTTTAGGAAAGCTTTTTTCAGATACCTTTGATTTCACCACCTGAAAGAGATGGAAGCAGTGGTTTGCAAGACGTTTATGCCAATGCTTCAAGTTCATGGAACAAATTCTCAGTTCAAGCTATATATGCGCAATAATACAATTACTACCCTGTTTTCCCGAAAGTAAGACATCCTCTGAAAATAAGACCTACTTACAGTTTTGCCTCTCACTGAAAT
>JANHFO010004965.1:17535-54095 GCA_032468095.1 Pareas carinatus
ACGTGGCAGGGAGCCAGGTACGCGAGCAGCATGCCCCACTGCCTCCCAGGGCCCCACTTCACCAGAAGGGATTCACAACCGGCCACCTGAGGAACAGTGGTCTCCCTTGGTAGAAACTCTTCCCGAATTAGACACGCCACACCCCCACCCCTTCCCAGGGCCCTTGGCTGATGAAACACACAATAGCCATACTCGATTGTCCACTAGGACTCCAAGATCCCTCTCACAGTTACTGCTGTTAAGCCAGGTTTCACCTAATCTGTATATGTACTTTTGTTTTTTCTTGCCTAAACGTAAGACTTTACTTTTCACTACATTGAATTTCATTTTGTTAGATAGGACCCAGTGTTCAAGTCTGTCGAGATCCATCTGGATTCTGAGCCTATTATCTAGGATGTTGGCTATTCCTGCCATAACACAACACAACACAACACAACTTGTTATATTGTATACACATATACATTCAGAATATTCTTCGTCTGAAGTAAAACTATAAGAGTTCCCATTACTCTCACTTTCTCCTAACCTCCTGATCTTGCTGTCTTTTATACAAGACTGACTTCCTTATTGCCTTAAAAAAACCATGCAACACCTACATTTCCCCACAGTAGCCATGATCCATCTTTCTCAAGCTGTCACCAACCCAGATATAGAAGGATGAAAGATCAATTCTCCCACACATTCTTTCCCATATCTGGAGCAGAGTTTTGAGTTGACATTTCATCTCATATGGGAGAAAAGATCACATGGCTTCTAATCCATGATGACTTCTCCTAAGAAATGTTCATTCATGTCAATTTCCTCTCTTTTCTATGTTAATTGCTTATTTTTAAATAACACTGCTATTCATGATTGAAAACTGCATAACAGCAAAATCTAAAGAGCAGCTGCATTTCAATCCCCCACATGGATTTGGAGTATCAGTTCAGCTTCAGATTGCAGACTGAACACATTCTTGGTGATCCTACATCCAACTTTATATACATAAACACACACAGGAAACTAACCAGTTTTCTAATAAACAGAGCTTACAGCAAGATAAATGTCTCATAGTCTTTTGAGTATAAGATGGCATTTATGTGGCAATTTTTAACAAACTTCCTTCAGAATCTGTCTTCTTTTTTGCTTTTCATAAAAACAATTTTTTTTATCTTTTAGAAAGACACAATTTCAAAATCGCATTTCAAGTAAATAAAAGCTATAGTACCCAGTGTAAATTACAAATCAACAACTTAATCATTTAAGTTCAAGCTGGTATTGCAGATTTAACATAGCTATTTCTCTTTGTAATTGAATACTATTTGCAGCACATTCTTTTAATTATTAGTTACTGATAATTTGCTTAAATAGTTGTGTAAACTCTTGACTACAAAGCTAATCGTATTCACAAAACTTTTAAATCTCAGTGGTATGGGTAGAAATGGATACAGACATTTCTTTAGATTACACTAAGCATGTAAAAAGAGATCAGTAAATTTTTCCCTCTTTCCTCTTCTGTTCAGCATTATGTACCTTGCTTCCATAGCTGAGCATACATTTCAGTGACATAACAACTTACTCTAAGAAAATTCCTTCCAAGTAATGTGTGTTTGTATAATGGACTTGAACATAATGCTATAGTTTTGTCCTCTTTGTACCTTTTAATGACATTTTACTTGCAAACTTATAAAAAAGAGACATCTCTGACAAATTTACACACTTTTTTTCTGCAGGTCAAGGCCAAATGAGCAAGTTTCATTTCTTTCTTTAGGAAAAAAATATATGCATGTAGCATAAGATTGAGTTGTGATCCAAGCCTTCATAAAATTAAGTGCTCTTTCATACATTATAGTGCATAAAATGTAAACTAAAAAAAGCATTAGGAAATATCAAGAGGTTGTTGTTGGTGGTTGGATATTGTGCTGTTGTATATGTGCTGTGTGGTCTGGAGCTGCTGTAGAAACCCAGGCCCTAACAGGAGGAAGAACCTGCAGTTTGAGGAGCAAGCAGGACATGAAAGAGAAAGCTGCAGAGCAGATTAGATGGTGGGAGAGATTGAGCATTTGGAATTGACAGACCAGATATTATTGAGGACAGCTTGAGAAAAATGTTGCAATTCCTAGAAGCTCAAAAAAGAATTATCTTTCTCTTTTTTTCTTCTGCAAGTAGAAATGCTGCAGCTATTTAATAGAGTAAGCATATTAAAGTAATAAGGAACCCTTTGTGAATTAGGGATAGTGAAGAGTCAGTAAAAACAACTACAAAAATCTCCATATCGAAAAGCTGTATCATCTGTTAAGGAATACATTAGAAATAACCACAAATTATTTACCTATAACTACTGTAACAAATAAACATCACTTTAATTTAGAAGAAAACAGTGTGCATGCGTGCAGAAGGTTTTGTGTCAATATGTGAGCAAGAGAATCGGAAGGCCAAAGGAAACACTGTGATTATCAGGAGCAGGTCTGAATCAATGATCACATAGTTCTACCTGACAAACAGAAGAGAAATCAGAAACTCTTGCAGTTACAGTATGGAAGAACTGAAGGTGGACAGGGTACTCCAGTTAAGCTTAAGACAAGAGAAAGGAAACTATATATTTATTTATTCATTTATTACATTTGCAGACCGCCCCAGTCTCAGCAGAATTTAAGAAAACATCATTTGAACTATGGTTAGAAATGTTCCAGCTAATGTTAAAGCAACAAGAAAATAGATTGAGGCAGAAGGAAATGTGATATACACAACAGAATGGAGCATAAAAGATATTAGCAAGGGAAACTAGTTTAGGACACTTTAAAGGGATGACAGTGGCACTAAAAGGCATACCAGCATCTTAAAAGGTATTTTGCATACTCACCTAACCTTGTGGTGAAGACTTTGTATTTATTTGTTTCACTCCGTTTTTGTTCTTTTAAATTGTGCCGATCATAGACCAAATAAATATTGATTGTATTTTCATGGCCAGAAGGGCAATGGTTTACTGGGTTAGTACATAACATTAAATGAAAAGCCTAGGAGATGACCACACTTTATTTGGCAGAGATATTATAGATTAGTAAAAAGAGGCAATGTACCTAGTGGAGGCATACACAGAGGCATCGATTTAGGGAATATCTTCCTATGTAGCTCATGTAGGAGTTAGAGAAATGTGGGCATCAGATATCCTCACTGAATCTAGAATGACCTTTCTGAATGCTGCATTTTTTTTCTGCCAGCCAAAGAGATCCATAGTTCTTTTTTTCAGATCTTGCTAACACCTCCTGGGTCCTCAGCTTCATTCTCAGGGAGGTTTCTTGCTTCTCTACTACCTTCTGAGTACAAGCCCAGTCTAATAGTCACATCTGTACTTAACACCACAGTAATTTTCTGAATAGACTGTGGACTGGAGTGTTATTTTTCTTCCTCATACAGAAGCAATTTATCTTTTGCCTGAATTTCCTCCTAATTTTCTTAATGAGTGAATCTGTGTAATATACATGTTAGCTGCATTATGTCTCATAATTGTAGATGCATCCATCTACCACTACCATGCCTGATAAATGATGAAGTAACCTCCAAACGGCAAAGACAAACAGACATTCAGATTCTATTTAGATGCCTAAAAGGGTTTGACAAATGTGCTAGTCAGCAGAAAAGAATGGAAAAATTAAATACACATAAACACACGTGTGTGTGTGTGTGCATGTGCGTGTACCCATAAATAAAAAAAACAATAGTATTTGACTTTCTCATAAATTAAAATGATAAAATAATGTTCCTTCTTCTTTCTTTATAAGACAAACCAGAAAACCATTGCTTCTTGTGACAACTGCACCTGGATTATAGGTTTTTGTCTCAAACAAATTAGGATCGTAATAGCTCATGAAGGATGAAAAATGGGCTTTACCCACCAATATGCTCTTTATTTATGTTACCTTGGGTAGTTGTGAGCTTGAGGCTTTGCATAAGCATTTTGCATTCAATAATGTCAATACTATGTTACTGTAATGTCTGCAGCACTGGCATGAAAGAATTGTTGTTATTCAGTCGCTAAGTCATATCCAACTCTTTGCGACCCCATGGACCATAGCCCGCCAGGCTTCTCTGCCCCTCACAGCCTCCCACAGTCTGCCCTAACTCATGCCTGTTGCATCAGCCATCTGATTCTCTGCTGTCCCCTTCTCCTTTGGTCTCCCATCTTTCCCAGCATCACAACCTTTTCTAATGAGTCCTCTCTTCTCATTAGGTGCACAAAATACCTGAGTCTCAGCTTCACCATTCGTCCTTCTAACGAACAGTCAGGGTGGATTTCTTCCAGGACTGGCTGATTTGATCAACTTGCAGTCCAAGGAACTCTCAAGAGTCTTCTCCAGCGCCACAACTCAAAGGCATCAATTCTTTGACATTCAACCTTCTTTATAGCCCAATTCTCACAGTCATACATTGCAACAGGGAAAATCATGGCTTCTACTATAAGGATCTTGGCTGACAAAGTGATGTCAGCTTTTTGATATGCAGTCTATGTTTGCCATAGTTTTCCTCCCAAGGAGCAAGTGTCTTTTAATTTCCTGGCTACAGTCAACGTCTGCAGTAATTTTGAAGCCTAAGGAAATGAAGTCTGTCACTGCTTCTATTTCTTCCTCTTCTATTTGCTTGGGAGGATGTGGCAGGATGCCTTGATCTAAGTTTTTTTTAATGTTGAGCTTCAATCCAAGTTTTGCACTCTCCTCTTTCACCCTGATCAAGAGACTCTTTAGATCCTCTTCACTTTCTGCCATTAGGGTGGTATCATCTGCATATCTGAGGTTGTTGATACTTCTTCCAGAAATCTTAATTCCAGCTTGTGATTCTTCCAGATCAGCATTTCACATGATGTGCTCTGCATATAAGTTGAATAATCAAGGTGACAGTATGCAATCTTGTCGTATCCTTATTCCAAACTAGTCAGTTGTTCCATGTCCAATTCTAAATATTGCTTCTTGGCTTGCATACAGGTTCCTCAGGAGTATGGTAAGGTGGTCTGGTACTACCATCCCTTTGAGGACTTGCCATAGTTTATTGTGATCCACACAGTCAAAGGATTCAATGAAGCAAAAGTAGACATTTTTCTGGGTTGCTTTTTCGATAATCCGGCAAATGTTGGCAATTTGAAAGAATATAAGCATAGGTATGTTTAGGTTTCCCTGAAGTCAATAAGATTACTTGATTTTTAATTCAGCCTTGAAAAGTTTCCATAAGCTCTTAATATCTTAGAATTTCATATAAATAAAAGTAGTTAATTCTTATTTACATAGCACTTCATAGTGTTTAATGACTAATCTACCAGTATACTAAAAGCAGCCACAGCAATGATCTTTCCGTAACTTGCTAGTAAGACACATTGTGAATGCAATTGTCGAAGGATACAATCTTGGAAGATCTACTTATTGTGATCTACTGTTCCATTATGAGACAAAAAATTGCTTGAGATAGATATGAGAAGTGAAAGTAGACAACACAGAACTAGATAAAAAAATAATCTGACAAAATTTAAGTTAATTATCTATTTATTTAGATCTCAATTAGAGGGCACTACTTAGCCAACTTCGATATAAGAAACTATTTAGGATGAGTGGCCATTTAGAAGTTCCTGAGCTAGCATTGGAAGCAAACCACTTCCAGGTTATGACAAAAATATAATATAATTTAACTAATTAATTGAGCAAACTGATTCTAAAGGACTCACAATGGTCTACAATGCAATCCACAAAACCTAAAATTTACAATTATAAAACGATAAAATAATACTTACAATAAAATTAAAGCAATATAGTAATACAAAATAAGATGGACCTTCCTCAGCATTCCCAGAGTCTTTCATCAAAGCAGGGGAAGCATTTCCAAGGAGTATGGGCTACTGTGGAAAAGTTCTGCCTTTGAGTTACCTATCTCACATCTTACATAGACAGAACATCAAGCATTGCCAACTGTCCTCTACTCAAAAGCAACATTATTTTTATGCTTTTATTTATTATTCTGAGGTAGTAAATAAAAGACTAAAAGACTATAGACTTCCTAGTGCATTTATGAACTAAGGACTGCCCATTATGCCGTACTAGTTCTCCACAGAGGTTTCTTGTCTTCTACTGTTAAATGCTACCTGCTAAAAGAGAAATCAATATTATTTCCTCAAGGGAACAATAGGTCTGTTTATATTTAAACATTCCCACAGTTTACTGTACATGAGCCTCGAAGTAGAACCAGAAACAGACTACAGGGTGCAAAAGGGAACTGAAGCTAACAGGCAGACAAAAATAGAGTGATAATTAAAATAGACAAAAAACACTCTAAGAATGAAAACATTTATACTAAAATATAACAGGAAAGGTCAATTGTTGTATCTTTAACTAAAGGCTGTCTGTATAACAAATTAAAAAATGTGATTACACATTCACTCAAGGACAACAAATTTGAACTCCATTGCCTCTGCTCTTATTTTTGCCATCATGTATGGAGGAGGACATAATATAGAATCTATATAATGCTTATTTAATTCCATTTATTCTTTTCCCATGCCACTCCTGAAATCCTGCCACTTCTGTGCAACTTCCTTTCTGTTAACATCTTATTAATTGTGTTTTTTATGATTCCCAGTGCTTATGTTTTATGTTTTGATTCTTTGCATTATATGTGTTTCATTTATTTTATGGTAAAATGCTCAAGAGTCATGTAAATCAAATAAATAAAAAACCCTATAAATCTATTTGTTAGACAAAATCTAACAGTCTAAATCATTGATTATTGGCAGCATATCATTAGAATTTAAACAATACAATTTAAAATTATTGAAAAAGAGTAGCAAATTAGTCCATGTGCCCTAGAAGAGCCAATAAATTTATTGTCCTGGGTAGGAATTATCTGTCTTCTTTGCACACTTACCTCCGCAGCAAGAAGATTTTTGTATTGAGCATGGTCCATCCCATTTCCTTTTGTTTAATCAACATACTTGGAACACTTGCATTTAACAAAGAGAACAGAACCCTGGGAAAGCATTCAGAATTTTATGTGGAACATCCACCTTCTATGAAGTCCATGCTGAACAGAAACAACACATACTCCCTGTTCCAAAGAGAATAGCTCTCATGGCCAATTCAGTTTCCGATTTGCGCTTTATAGCCAATGGATTCCATATATTATACCGGCAAAGCATACTGCACTTTCAAACAGCTTGTATATTTGGCAACAAATACAGAGAAATCAACAATCCCCTCGAATTTAAATAAATTTGAATATTTATTGAATTGTTTGAATTGTGTATCCATTTGACACCACCATGTCTGTAAGTTGCTGAAAGGAAAATGAAACCTTTATACCTCACTCAAGAGAACATGTTTGCATTGTACAAACATGTTCTCATTTTCACTAATTTATGTAACATGATTTTTTCCATGCATTCCCAGTATGAAGAGTTATTTGTGTCGTACTGTACTGTTTCTTCCCTCTCTGTTTAATTTTAAGGTAATTTCTGCATCTCTTTTTTGTAGATATTATAGTTACCTAATATAGAACTGTACATTGTTAGCCAATAAAGTGAGTATCTCTTGAGCCAGGATGCTCTCACAGTTAACCTAAAGTGTATTTAAGCACAATTGCATCAGTTCATTCAGACAAGACAGACCCTGGCTGTCTGCCTAACATTCCATTGAGTAAGTTGACTGTCGAGTTAACTGCCTACTGTAGGCTGCAGATGAGAAGTTCCATAGTATTATATATCAAAGTGCTCAAAACACTGGTGACTTAGCTGAAGCTGATACATATCTCTTCCTCACTGCGAAAAGTTCTACAATTTCTTTTTTTCCCTGTCATTGCCAAGTGCCATATGGCAAGAGTTCATCTGTAAATTATAGGCTGTATTTCTTACAAATAGCAAGGAAGGCACCTTTTTTAAAAAAATAAAAGCATCTGTATGGACTACAAAAGCATTTGCATGGACTACAAATACATTTAGAAGTAACATCTCAATATTTTTCATATATGTTAATAGCCAGAAATATTATTTTCAAAGGAAAATTATCTATACCTTTACTTCTACCTATATGGTATGAAGTTGTATGTCCACATAAGCACAGGTGCGTAGAAGTGTCCACCAGAGAGAAGGCAAGAGAAAAGAACAGAAGGAAAGACATAATAAAAAAATAAAAAAAATTAGAACACACTGCACATCACTTGAACACAAACCAATGAACACAGCACAAAAGAAACAATGCTCAAAAGCACACATATTAAAAAAAAAAGTAGAATCACAAACTAGACATGGTGCAGATTAAAATATAGTCTTAAACAATTTAACTCCAATTTTATATGGAGAAAGGCCAAGCTCTCGTTATAGAGGCATATTAAAAATTAAACAAAACACATCAAATTGACCACAAAGAAAACAAAGCTAAAACAAAGAAAAAGAAAAAAGTATTCCGTGGAAATATATTTTCCACCTACCCACAATGGTGTAGGCTGAATAGCTTGTGTAGTTGTACTGGATGCATAAAGGCACACTGAATTTTTATATTATATTCCCACTGTATATAATATGTATTTAAAAATACAATTATTTACACAGAGACATTAGCATGTTACACACACACTACATAATTTTAATTAGGGAAAGAATTAGCGGAAAAGAAAAGTATAGGTGCTCAACAGATGAGGTTAAGAAAGAGAAATGAAAGTGTCAAAGGTTCTTAGCCTTACAACTAGATAGAAGGAACATGAAGAAACACAGCCATGTTTTGCCATGGCCTGAGGATATAAGATTGTCTTTAAATTGAATGGACTGCATCTTGCAGTTTATCAATTAAAAAACAATATGCATATGGTTTGTGCATAACACTGTTATTTTTGCTTAGCAAAATAGGAGAACTGCCCACTTTAGTTTAATATGAAAACCATACTACTATGCTTATTTAACAAATGCTGGCTTAATGCAGCATGTATGCAATATGTCCTACTGGCCAGCACCATTCATCAATATTCCAATCTAGCTGTATTGTGAGTTCACTTCTTTTCATTTCTTGCTATGACCAGCAAATAGAAGTACATACTTCTTCGTTTCAATGACTGTCTGACTTACCGAAGAATGCTCTGCAAATGTATCTCATAGCAAAGGATGCAAGTATCAGGCATTTGGGTTACTCTACTGTGATATAAGCGCTGCTGATTTCATCCTACCTTTTTCTTTTTAAACTCACTAATTTTAAAAAGGTACATTCATTCTCTGACTGGAGCTAACAATAACCATGTAAAGCTCTCAAATCATGCCATCTATCAAACATGAATAATCTGCCATATGACATGTTTCTACTTGTTCTAATGTAGCTAATGCATTCCATTTGAATTTTATACATTATACATTTATACATCTTAATGTTGTGATCCCAGTTCAACTACTCGTTTCCTTAGTTCCTGGCCTGGTGCTTGATGAGATGAAGATACAGGTCCAATTATTATTATGGTACAGTCAACAAGATGCTTATAGACTGAATTTGGCATATTTACACAAATAAATACTGAGCCCTTTCCAAGGACATAGGATAGTCAGACATTGCTGTTTGCTGGTGTTAATGATACCATTGCAGCATGCAAGCTGTTCCAAGTAAAGCTGTCTTTTGCAATTGACTTATGATGATTTTGTCAATGCCGATGATGTTCAAATGGTGCTCCAGTTGTTTTGGTATTGCACCCTAGTCACCTATCGCTGTTGGCATTATCTTTGCTTTATTTTGTCACAGTCATTCTACTTCCAATTGCAGGTCTTGATATTTTGTATTATTATTATGCCACCTAACTACCAGCAACCTGTCTATCTAAAGTTTTCATGGTCTGATGTGGAATACTCCAATAACTCTTATCATTTTTATGATCAGCATAATATTAATGTACCTGTTCTGTGACTTTCAAATAATCCATCACAATAGGCAATTCAAATTCAATAAGCATGACTCCTATTTGAGTTTTTGCAGACCAACCCTACAGACCAAAATATATGTATAGAACTATAAAACTTAATGGTGCAAAGTGATAGTAGAGTGACTGTTAGCTATAAATGTTGCCTCCCAGGTCCTTGGTTCATGCCATGAAAACTGTCATCATGATCTTACATATCACTGACTAATTCTGAAGGTCAGTGACCAAGAAGTCGCTATTCTAGAGTTGAAAACATGAAGATAATGCTTCCATGTGAGAGAAGGGAAATTCTGCATTTCTCTTTCAATGCTGCATTTATATGTATGTATTCATTTACTCCAATACATTAGACTTTGGGTTATGAAACTTATTTTCTGTAGAGTCTAGCAGTCTGGCAAATGACTGACACAAATGCAAAATCTTGCAGAAGATATATAGCATCTTGATTGTTTTCCAAAAGTGTTGCTTATTGAAGCTTTAATTAGTTGCTGAAGAAGGCAAGAAAGAAAAAGCTTACCTTGTTCACTCATCATCAGATGTGAAAGGCCTTTGAGAAACAGAAAGAAAGTAAATAAGACAGAATAAAGCAGAAAGAAAACACAGGAAGACATATGTAACTTTGTATAGCTCAATAATTTGGGAGATATCACATACTTCATCAATGAGCATATGGTTGTTACATTCCTTACATGCATGCACACAAACACACACATGCAATGCTCAAAGCTTCCTCTATTACAGGAGAAAGCCTGGACTACAGAGGGGGGAAAAGGGAATACACATTCCATCAGTGTCAGTGTGACCGATTTTAAGAAAAGAAATACATTCATAATTGGTTGTTTGTGTTAAGTACAAGCCCTAGAAAGAAAAGCAAGCCAATTTATATAATGGTTTTGAAAACAATCACCCTCATTGTATTGTAACTATTATAAAGGTCTCGTGCCAAAATTCTAGTGCACGCTCTTCATTAAGAGCTTATCATCCACCATCATCTCAAAACACCACTGCAGTTCTTCAACCAATTTTAATTCATTTTGATAGCATGTCAGGATATCAAACTAATCCATCAGATTTTACAACCAATACTCACTTTTAGATTAGTAATTTAAACAGCAACACAAATCCTCCTAAATAAATGATTTGAAACATACAGAAGTACATTTTGAAATAATTATCAGAGCTTTTATCAAAGCCACATGCTCATAGGAGCAGTTTCTGAAACAGCCTGGGAAAAGCCATAACTGTTTGAAAGATTTGAAAAGTGTTTTCTATGGATTTCTGGATGTTCCAAAGAATCTCTTTCAAAGGATTTGCACAGCTCTTGCAATGTAGTTCCTTTTTCTTATTTCTTTACTTCTAGAAACCTAGATTCAAACCATTCAAGTAAATATTCATCCAAAAGTACTCTTGAATTGGTGGCTTATATACCTATCTACACATATGAATAATTCTTAATTCTTTTGATTAAGAATTTTATGTGAACTTGTGTGTGTGTGTGTGTGTGTGTGTGTGTTGCAGAATGGAGAAAGGGAGGTAGATAGAATTATCAGAAATGACAGTGAGAAATCCCTGTCCCTTGACTATCAATGCAAGAGTTTTGACTTGATACATTCTCAATTTTTAGTTTGAATAAAGTATAAGACATGATTAAATGCAGTATTTTTAGTTCATCTGTATGCCAATGTACAATTCTATTTAAAGTTAAAGCTATGACAATAGCCTACAAAAATTAATGCAAATAATGATGGTCCAGTAATGTAAAAGCATTTAAATCCAGGATGATAATACAAACTACAAATAATAATAATAATAAAGAAATCTAAAACAATGAAAAAATCAATGTCAGAATACTTGGATACATGACTGAATTTTTAAAAAGCATTCTAAATCACATCAATTATCAATTTGTGTCGGTTGCACTGCATATGTTGGTTCACTGTTTGGAATATACAGTATGGGACTGAATTGATGTTTTTAATTTTGATAATGATGTTGTATATTTACCAGCTGTGGTTGTTGAATTCAAAATATCCAAAGGAGGACAATCCAGATGGTAAGGATCTGGAAGGAAAAAAATGTGCAGCGTAGTTTGGGGATGCTGGGTATGTTTAACCTGGAGAAGAGAAGACTGCAGGGAAACATAACTATGGTATGTTTAGTATTTGATGACTATTATGGAAAGAAACAGGGCAGAAGCATTCAGAGTTTTTTCTCCAAAGAAGACAAGGAACAATAGATTCAAGTTACAATGAAACAAATTGTGGCTGTATGTCAGACTAATGTAAGAAATTATTAAATCATGGAATAGGTGTATGGTTAAACACGGGTTGGTGATCATCTCTTGAAGATGCTACAATAATAGATTTCTACAGTGAGCAGTCAGTTGGGCTAGGTGATCTCCAATGTCCCTTCCATTCCGTGATTCTGTGAAAAGTTGATCTGTGATTTTAATATTTTAAATGTTTTATTGTTATTTGAATGTTATCTAAAATATAACATTTTTATGCTTTATACATGATGCATCCATTATATCGGGTTTTCAACCTGTGGTTCGTGAACCTCTTGGGGTCCTTGGCAAATTGCAAAGGGATTCGCAGACAGATCAAGAAAAATGGGAAAAAGTAATATAATTGGCACAATTTGATGTTGATTCTCTGCTCAATTTTCTCTGCCATGGTCAATGGGGTCCGCCATGTAGGAATGACATGTTTTGGGGTCTGCAGCTTGAAAAAGGTTGAAAACCTTTGCATTATATGAAACCATTTGCACTGCATTAGACTCAATACATTTTTGATATTAGTACTATATTCAATAAGTCCTACAAATAGGAGTCCCAGTAGTGCCTCTTTATAATCCTAGGGTTTTTTTTTAAGCTTGTCTGATAAATTCAGCTAACTCATTATATTTTGCAGATGACTGCTACAGTATTCAGATCACCCAAAGCACTACTGGGAATCCTATTTGTAGAACTTATTGAATATAGTAGAAATATCAAAAACTTTACAGCTTGTTGTTTAGTTTGGATGGAAGAGTGGGCAATGCTGAAAAAACATTACTAGAGTTAGGATTTGAAGTTTAAGCGGAATATTTAGCTATGATATGACAAGGCTAAGGTTAATATAGATTTCAAAAATCATTTTGTTAGATATGTCATATTGAGAACACAGAATAGATATAAACCCAGGTTGTGTCAGAAAATACCTTGTGGCTTTCATTGCAAGAAGCAAATTATAGAAGAGAAACGATGACTAAGTACAAGTGGTCAACGTATGGTGACATATTAGAATTCTCTAAGGGAGAATCCAAAATTAAATCAAGAGAAGGTTTAATATTAGAAGGATATAACATGTACATGATTTTCTTATGTACAATTACAGAAAGACTTGGAAGTAGATAGAAGGACTTTTGTTTTGGAACATTGTAAGACTGAATTGAAAGAGCATTAGGTACAAATGATGAACATGTTATGACTAAAATATATACATTTTACTGAAACTAGAAACAGAAGAACAAGTGAAAAAATGTATAATAAAATTGGCTACATTTTTTAGTTATGATGTACAAATAGACCAATGAGAAGAAATATGGAGATAAAAGGGTTGAGCTTTATATTGTGCAATAATCTTAAAGAGGTTTTTTTTAAATGATGTGTCACCAGAAAAACTGTCTAAAAGATATAAAGATACTTCAAATTTATGCTGGAATGTGAACAAGAGGCAACTTTTTATCATGCCTGATAGACATGTAAAAAAGCTGAAAAAAATGAATCTAGATACATGCATTAATGCAGACGAATTTAAAGATTAATATACAATGAAACCACAGGAACGTTTGGGACTGACAAAAAGTTAGAAAAAAACCTCATGAAACACTGTTTTTATATATCATAACTGCAGTGTGACTTCTATATGCACCACAGTAGAAAAAATTGACATTATCTACAATATGGTGAAAATAATGGAGTTTGCAGAGATTGCTAAATTGATAGCCTTGATTAGAGAAAAGATCCTAATTAATCTTGATGTCAATAGGAAACCCCTTTTGGACTTTTTGCTCAAAACATAAAAAAATAAAATTATGATATATGTGTGTGGAAAATAAAAAAAATAGTGCATGATAGAAAAAATTAAAATTATTTTATACTCATAGAATAAAAGTTTAATTGAAATTTGTATCTATAATTGCTGTAAAAGAAAATTGGAGATCATTTCTTTCTTTTCCGCACTTTTGGTTTTGTTCTTTTTTTCTTTCATCTTAAATATTAGTTTCCGTTAGTTTTTATCTTTCTTGTTTAAAAGTCTAATGAAGTTATTATAAAAAAGCCAGATTTAATCACGCTAAAAACCTCAAAGCACTACTTTCAAAAATTAAAGCTATCTCTTTTTAAATATAAATATGCAGTTCCACTTTTCATATTAGAGTAAAGAATTACATATTGCTAATTGCGCAAAGCGCTTAAGGGCCAACCTTTGGATCTATATGAACTCAGGCTCTTAGAAGGGCTTTTAAAAAGCTTCAGAGGCCAATTATATGAAAGAATAATGTGTGAAACACTAGCCATGTTCTTTAAAAACTTATATGGGGCATTTCCGTGGATTGGGTACTTAAAATAGAAACCTTGGAACTATCATCTTTTTTTGACAATGTTAATTATGGCCAGGCTCTTAGCACTTACAGGGCAAGAAATTTAAGTCACTAAACATAAAGGAGTAGAAGTGCATTAAAAAAGCCAGTTTAAAATGACAAGTGATTGAGGCCAAGAAGGATGATAGAGTCTTTTTGTTCTTCTTAATTATAGCTTGTCTTTTTGTACTCAGCACATGCTATGTTGGGCGGAGGGCTTTTTATGTCAGTTAGAACAAAAAGACTGTGTCAGCATGATGGAAAACGTATGGTTCTATTTAGTCCCACAGACTACTGTTTCTACCTATGAGTGACAGCAAGTAAGAATTCACTAAAGTACAGAGAAGGATGAATTCAGTAAAGTACAGTGAAAAATGGATCTTCTTCAGTACTACTGTGCTGTTGGTTTCTGTTCAGTGATGGAACTGGGTCCAATCAGAGATGGAAGGGAGAAGAGATAAAGAAAAGCTAACTGAACTACCTGACAGGTAAACCCAGATTAAAATTAGATTTTCAAAACAGGTTCACAAAATTTCCTTCTAGATAAAATTGAGGAAATACATGGCAGAGGGAAATGCTCTTGAAGAATCTAGGTTTCTTTACCTGAGCCATGATGGCGCAGTGGTTAGAATGCAGTACTGCGAGCTACTTCTGCTGACTGCGAACAGTTTGGCAGTTCGATTCTCACTTCCCTAAAGTTGACTCAGCCTTCATTCCTTCCAAAGTCACTAAAATGGGAACCCAGATTGGTGGGGGCAATATGCTGATTCTATAAACCACTTAAAGAGGGCTGTAAATGTCTAAGTATTATTGCTATTGATACCTCTGCATATACTATATAAGAACATAATCTCTCAAATTCATGGTATTCAATTGGTAAAACAGTGGTTGTGTTAGAAGACAAACTTATCTAAATAATTGATATTATTTGTTCGATTTTTATTCTGCCTTCATTATTTTTGTAAATAACTCAAGGAGATAAGCATAAATAATATTCCTTACGCCTCCTGTTCTCTCCAGAACAACAATCCTATGAGATGGTTGGGCTGAAAGTGACTGGCCCATACTAATACATGGTAGCTAAGGCCGAGAAGAATTGTCTTGATGTACTCAGCGCATGCTATGTTGGGTTTAAGGCTTTTTTATGTCAGCTAGAACAAAAAGACTATGTCAGCATATGGTTCTATTTAGTTCCATAGACTACTATTTCCACCTATGTGTGAATAAGGGCCAACCAGGTGCTAAGCCTAGAACCACTTCCAATCCAGTTACAGGCAAAAATTATGCTATTCTGTTTTTCTCCAATCATTCCATAAATGTTAATAGAGGAATCCCCCAAATCCTCACCAAAATGTTATTCAACAAATGTATATTAACCTTTCACAATTAGTATCCTTCACCATGAGCTGATGATCAATTGAAAGGCAATTTGGATCTGGTGGTCAGATCTTCTGTGGCTAGCCTCATAGAATTGGCAAATCATAGCAAATTGCAGTATTTTTCATAGCCATTTTCAGCCATTCCTTAAATAAATAAGAAAGGATTTTGAAACTCCCTGCCCCAAAATGAAGCTAATCATATCCATGTTTTGCTTCCCCTACAGTACCATCTCCTAATTTTTCTTAAAACTTTCAAGAAGTGGTATATTATGCCTCTTATGACCCACTTTCAGGACTAACTCAACTTTACCTCGTGCCAAATTATTTCTCCCCAAATCTTAAAATTCCCCTAAAGAATATCTCATTATAGTGAAAATTGGAAAACAATCCATTTCCATAGTAGAATCTGATAAGCAAGTTGTGACATTTTTTCGTGATAGGGTTATTGACCTCACAGTGAAGTAGTTTAATCTATGTACTTTGCCTCTAGGATGCATTTACCAAGCACCAACATTCAATTTGTATTGGTCAAAATAGTCTAGAGGGGAAGGAAAAAATAACACCAATACAGAGGTTCCTCATAACAATATAAAAGGGGGAAAAAGTATTCAAGTTCTAATTTCATTCAGGGTCCTAGATTTAAAAAAATCAGCAACAATTCATTTCAAATTTTCATGCCAACATTTAAAAATGGGTGCCTTTCACTTCAGCTGAGAATTCAGTGAATTGCAAACGGAACACATCTGGAGGATACCAAATCTGATTTAAATAAGCAAAGATGCCACAAGTCATTGTGAAAAAGATAACTCAAAATCTGCCCACAACAGTAAAATTTAAGCCATATTATAAAGATGTACTGATCCCTAATACTACTAATATTGAATTGAATCATTACCTAAAGCATACTTGAGTATCCAAAACGAATTAAATAAAGTCTCAAGCAGATTGTTAAAAGAAGAAGAATAACAGCCCTCCTGTGGGCTTCATGGTAACAGAAATATCAGTCCAAAAAATTTAAATGACTGGCATGAAAATGAGAAATTCACTCCAATCAAGTTTCATTTCACACAATTTTGGCAGCCCTTGATTACAGAAACCCTGGGGATACCCATTTGGCTATAACCAATGCTAGACCTTTCATGAGAAGCTTGTATTATTAAACAATAGTTTTTGCCCGTCTATTTGATTAGTTAATCAATAAAGCTAATTTATTTAATTATTAGACTCTATATACCTCTGGTTATCAAAAAATCAATTTGTCTTGCAGCTGGATTCTACTCTCAAAGTGATGTTATGCAATGATAACACTGTTAGTTTGGAATCAAACTATGATTTTTACCTTTCAGAACTGTCCATGGGGCTATAAGAAAGGCTGAACATTGAATGCCTTTGAGTTGTGGCACTGGAGAAGACTTTTGAGAGTCCCTTGGACTGCAAGGTGATCAAATCAGTCAGTCCTGGAAGAATTCTACCCTGACTGTTCATTAGAAGGACAAATGATGAAGCTGAGACTCAGATATTTTGGGCACCTAGTGAAAAGAGAGGACTTATTAGAAAAGGATGCGATGCTGGGAAAGATGGGAGGCCAAAGGAGAAAGGGATGGCAGAGAATCAGACGACTGGATGGTGTCACGAATGCAACAGGCATGAGTTTGGGCAGACTGCGGGAGGCTGTGAGGGACAGAGAGGCCCGGCAGATTATGGTCCATGGGGTTGCAAAGAGTCAGACATGACTTAGTGAATGTACAACATGATTTTTACATATGAAATTAACCAGTGAAGATAAATATGTTTATGTAAAAAATAAGAGTTCTTTAGCATTGTAAAGACTATCAAATGTATTGTGATACGTGTTAATGGAATAAAGTCCATTTCATCAAGTGCCTCATGCATCAATATAGAGACAATGATAAAGCATATGTCATAGGTGATAGAATTTCTTTAAGGTTATGTCATACTGCATCACATCGTGTCTTCTGTCAGTAGCTCCTATTTCCTTATTTCCTGTTCATAAAGTATAAGAAGGACAATCAAATTGCCTAAGCACATAAGAAAAAGGAAATTAAATATAATTTCTTGACTTGATTAAGCAAAATTACAAAGGTATTTGATTGAATTTGAAAGGTCTTTGAGTTCCCAAAGCAGAGAGAGGGAGCATGAAGAAATTAAAATAAAATTGAACAATAAGAGACAATAACAATGATTGAACTCCAAACAATTATTCAATTAAAAGTTAACCTAAAAGTCTCAAAGGGTGAATAATTTAAAAATAAAATGAAAGAAAAAAGAAAAGAAAAGAAAGTCTGTAGCATCTCTCTGGGATGGAAAGTCCAATGTTTAGGCATTATTAAGACAGAAAAGAAAGTGTGTAATTTATTTCTCCAGTTGATATTATATAGACAAGGGCCACCATTGGGATTATTAATTCAAGGACAAGATAATAGAATAAATAGATAGTTGCAAATATGAAAAATGTAGTATGGTTATTAGATAATTTTGTTCTGGACCACTGAAAAAGATGATAAAAAGTGGGAGTTCTTGTTGAAATAAAACTAGGTGTAACACAAAGACAGTTTTAATTTCTTTTTTATGTATGGTGCTACTAGAAAAAGAAGTAGCAGCAGGTAGGTATTCTACACTATATGTAAATACAGATCTAGTTGATAGTAGTTCTTTCATTAACCTCCATGCTGTGGTCTCCAGATGGAAAAGCAGCACCTTCTCCAACTTGTATCAATACCATCTGTATGGCCTGCTAAATTATTTCCCATTGATGTTGAACACTACAACAAAGTGTTCACCTGTGTTCACCTTTTTTTTATTTCCCAGCTTAATTTTTGTTGTATTGCTTAAAGAATTAACCTGGGGGGAAAGCGCTCATTTTTTCCTGTTCTTTATAAGCTGGACTGAAAATCTGCAGTTGTAGACAAGGTAAGATGGTCTAAACAAATAAATAAGTCAATAAATAATTTTTTCTCACTAAAAGTTTCTCGACCTGCTTCTATCATGATCAAGGTATACCATGTTTCCCCGAAAATAAGACACTGTCTTATATTAATTTTTGCTCCCAAAGATGAGCTAGGTCCTATTTTCAGGGAATGTCTTATTTTTCCACCGAGAACTTCCTGTCTGCTCCGGCTGCATTGGTGGGGAGGCCTTATTATTGGGGAGGTCTTATTTTCGGGGGATGCCTTATATTTCAGCGAGAGGCAAAACTGTAAGTAAGTCTTATTTTCGGAGGATGTCTTACTTTCAGGGAAACAGGATAGCATGTGCCAGACAGGTTTCATCCTTGCTGGTTAAAAATGTGAAAAGGAACATCACAGAGTAAAGGTTTTAGAGGCAGTTTACCATTGCTTTTCCAATACAATACTAGTTTTGCTGATTTAAATGACTAATAAAGGCAGTAGATATTGCAATTCAGGTGATCACACAACAGAATATGAAAATTAGGGTGTATTGTATATAATGCTAACCACCCATTTATTTATTTCATTTTTTAAGCTACAAGCCATTGTATTGAAAAGAGGGTAAGTATAAGAAGATGTTCTACAACCAGAAGCTGAAATTCCCTTTTCCTAATTTGCATCAAGCTTCAAAACAGTTCAACCTAAATAGGGATCTAAATTTTATTTGTCTCCTGTGCCTGAAAACAAGTTTTCAATAATTCAAATCTTTCCATGTTATTAGATCTGAAATAAGTTCTGAAATATTTCCTAGTAAACATTCCTAGGAATCCTAGCTTCGTTTGACTTTAAGAATATATTATTACTTATCTTTAACTTCAGGTGTATAAGAGCTGTATTAGTGAGGGCACTAGGTATTAAACCAAGCAAGAGAGTATATTTTTAAAAAATACCCTCCGTTTCTTTAAGCATGAGCAATTTAAAGCTGCTTTTCTATGTATATTTTATTACTTCCATGAAATCATTATATGCTTCCTTAGGTATATAAACAAGTTTTTGATCAGGTGCACACATGCAGTTCCTTATTCTAATTAATGAGCAGCCAAATTCATTTCTTCTCAGAAGATTAAGCACAACTCAGAAGAAGTGAAGTTGCAGTACCTTCTGTATATTTCTAAATATTTTTTATTTATTACAAACTGTAATAAACTTAGAGCAACTTGATGGATTCTCCATATTTTTCTATCAAGATCGGTTTAATTGCAGTTGCATGCAGAACTCAAGATTTGTCAGTCCTTCAAGTTAGGCCAATTTAAGAAACATATTGCAGGGATTCCAGAAAAACTAGAATACTTTATTGTTGTAGGGCACATAATAGCATCTTGATTGTCCAAATTTTACTCTGCCCATCTCATACTAAACAAACTTGAGGTGGGTCTTTTGAGTTTCCTTGTCCAGTTTCTTTCTGCCTTTGAATTGTGCAATATTTTGTCGAAGTCCCCAATGTCAACTCTAAAATCCTTTAACTGTATAATTGATCTCCTGTACACATGACTATTAGTTAGGTTTTTAGACAGTGTCATGGAATCCTCATAAAATGTATAGGAATTCTCATAACTTTGAATGTAGGTTTTTAAAATTTGCCTTTGAGTCAGTCTTGATTCCTGAAAACCGGCTAGACAAGTTCCTGAGTTTCCTTCATGAGGTTTTTCAGACGTGGTTTGCCATTGCTTAGGAGTGAGGGTGAGTGACTGGCCCAAGGTCACTCAACTGGCTTTGTGCTTTCGGTAGGACTAGAATTCATATCTTCCAGTTTCAAGCCTGATGCTTAACCACTACACCAAACTGGCTCCTTATTTGAAATAATAAAGGTTTGAAAATTCTTCACTGAGCATTCACCATTTTATTGTTGTTATCCCTATACTGTATAGGATAATAATTTACTTTATTACTTTAGTGAATAACATCTATGCTCCAACTCAGGTAAGAAAACCCAACATCAATAATGCAGGTAAAACAAGCAAAATGTTTTCTGTGAGATAGTAAATTCTGAAACTCATTTGCAAGGTTATTCAGTGCTACACTTTATAAATATACAACAGAAAAATATGAGTACCATATGTAAGAGCTTGAATCCAGTACTCACCAATGGTTTCCATTTATAATATACCTGATTTCACCCAATACGTAGCAGGTGCATATCAATGTATCTGGGAAACATGATCTGTTCAGGTTTTGCTCTAACAACCTCTAAGATTTTTGATTTTTACAATATACCTGACCACACTTACACATTTCTCTTTATCCCCTGAGTCTGTCTTCCCATAACTTCCGATGAAACTCTACAACTTTCCTACCAAATATTAGCTCAAAATGTGAAATGTTTGGGTTTCTTGAAGTACTACTGCAGAAATGATTATAACTTTGCATCCTAGTATTTGGGATTTCTTACTGTGATGAAAGAACAGTTAAGTTTTTATTCTACTTTTTAAAGTTCCATTACATCTTTCACTTAAGCCATTAGTTTGTAGACAATATGCTGTGTTTTTTAATTGAATGATATCACATTTCTACATACTGTACTTTAACAGGAAGTTTTTTTCAACAATCTGAAATAACTGCACATCAAAAATCAAGCTGAAAAAAAATCCTGCACAAATGCTTTCTACCAGAGCTGCAGCAAATGCCGAAGAAACTGGTATGTCCATTTACTAATTCAGAAGATTCTGACAGCAAGGAGAGCAGTCATGAACCTGAGACTGCTATGACTGGTAATCATCAAGAGCAATTGCTCCCACAGTCAGATGATGAGAATCAAGAGCTGAAGTGTCTGCCCAGCCCTCAGGCACATCATACTCTACAGCAATCAGAGCAAAGGTGCTCTGTGTACTGTGCTTTCTTGCCTAGCAAAGCCATTCCCAGTCTTGACTGGCCCCAGATGTACTTAGAAACTATTGTTTCCCAACAAGACGTGTTGGGAACAATTTCCCTTTCTGGACTTTGCACCTGAAGTCTTCAAACTCTTGCTTTCCAATTTGTCAATCTGAACCTGGACTGGTTGACAACCTACCGCAATGCTTAATGCTTTGGATCATGACTGAATAATGTTTCCAGTTGCTGCTTTGGGCTCTCGCTTTGTGGAAATTGTTGCAGGCAAGCTCAGGCATAGCTGAAATATGTGTGCTTTTGCATACAAGTTCTGCTACCATTCCCTATATTTGCTGTAACCACAAGCAAAATCTTAGCAAGGTAGCTTCTATGATTGACCTATATAGCTGCTTCCACTGCATATCTAGTGATATCTAGTGAAAAATCAACACTCCTTTTATGCCAACCGGTGAATTTTGTGAACCAATTAAATGCATCCATTTTTTCAGATATCTTGTGCTTTCTTACTCACCAAATGAGTTAGGATAGGGGTACAGTTATCTTGGTAAATTTAGGTACTCAATCCATAATCAAGGATTGATAGAAACAATTTTACATCCATGGCAGGTTAAAGGTATGGACATGAGATTGTAACATGTGTAAGAGGCAAAAAAGGGAATGAGAGTGAAAAAAGGAGCAAGTTTTATCTAAAGTCAAGATAAATCTTATCTTTTCTGGTTAACTATGATAAGGTACCAATAATATCCCCTTCTACCCTATAGAACTTGTTCTGAACAAAATTCGTTCAGTGTCCAATCTTTCCTTTTTAAAGATGTTGTTCACAAGATGGTTACTATAAGCATCCTGGAGTAAGCAGATTATATCTGAACTCTTTGTAGTCATGTTTCAGGCCTAGACATGGAATTGAAAAGGCAATGATTGTTATTGTGTATGGCCTCTAGCGGGATGTGGATAGTGCATCCATCATTGCCCTTCTTGACATCTCACCCACGGATGATAATATCTTTCTGGAACAACTTCAGGGATTTGGAGCCGGCATAGTTTTGTATTTCTGCTGGTTTCTTCTAAGGTAGAATCCTTGGTGCTCTTTGAGTTGGGTTGTTTGCTTGCAGACATTTCATTACCACACTAGGTAACATCTTCAATGCCCCTGGTTTCAGTCAGAGTTGATAGGGATCGAACCTATACGCATTTTTTTCCCAGGAAGCTTGGTGCTTTCCATGCTTCTATTTAATTTTTACAGTTAACGACTGGGTGAAGTCATTCAATGGCATGGCATGAAATATCATCAATATGCTGATGATTCCCAATTGTACATTCCTGGAAAATGTTGTTGTGGAGATTCTGTCCTGGTGACTGCAGGCTGTAGGATTCTGGAATGGGAAGAACAAGCTTATTCCTTTGCTTTTCAAGTTACACTGGCTCCCCACTGGGTCTGGTTGCAATTAAAAATGTTGTTGGTCATCTTAAAGCCCTTCATGGCCTGGGACTGGCTTATTTGAGAGACTGCTTTTCTCCAATTATCTCCACCTGCCCCACCAGGTCTGGCAGGAGGAGCATATTTCAGATCCACCTACTAAAGCATGTCATCTAGTGGGACTCAGGAAGCCTGCCTTTTGTTTCACTGCGCTTACCCTCTTAGAACATCATCACACCCCAAATTTGACTGTCCCCAATCCTGTTAGTTTTCAAAGGATCTTAAAACTAGATTGCTCTTCCAGGTACTGAGGTCATGCAGTTAGCTGAGCCTGTCAAGTATTATTAATTTATTATTTGTTTATCTTTCGTTAACTTTTTCTGCTTTTGTTATGTTTATATCTTTATTTTTTATTGATAAACTGATGTTTTTAACTGTGTTCACTACTATCCAGTTAAATCAGCTGACCACTAATGTGTCTCTCTCACACACACACACACACACACACACACACACACACACACGTGCCCGTGCCCCACCACCAATAAAACAAACAAACAAATAGATTAACTAATAACTGGTAAAGGTTTGAGAGACATGTCACTTTATGCCTACTTTTCCTAACCTCCTCACTCATAGTTAAAGACTGGCAAAAAGCACTCATCTTTTAAGTGACACATAGTGAATCTAATTGGGTCATTTGAAAGCTCATGTTTTGGCCTACAGTAACATTTGCTATAAAGGAATTATTTTCCCATCCGATTTGCCCCTGGCTCCATTCTTTCTTTCTCTTTTCTCTTGATGTGTTTCATAGAGTTGTCAGACTAATTTCTTTTTCGTTTGAAATGCACAAGACTGGAGGTCCCATACAATGAAGGATACAAAACATTTTTTCATATATGCACCTCATATTACTTTAGTTTTTCCACTCTTCAGACAACCTGGTCACCAGATATTTTAAAGTAACTGTGGCATCCTTTTTAGAATAACTTTGTCAATTAGATTCATCTTTATTAGGAATAAACCAGTGCCAGTATCTATGTCACTGCTTAATATATTTTGACAAAGTTTCACTACTTCTATTAAGGAAGCCTTAATTTCTTCAACTTTAGTGATGAGAAACCCACATCACTTTCTTTTAACATAGGTGACACACCTTTTGTCATTCTCAGTTTGTTTTTGTAGGACTTACTCCACAATAGTCAGCCTTATTTTTCACAAAAGGAAGAAGTTCCACCTTTTTTTAAATCTATTGTTTTGACTTTTCTCCTTTTCAGTAGGATTACTTGAGGAGGGGAATGACAACATGTCTATGCAGCTGATGCAAATTATATAATTGCCATTTCTGCAACAATGTTTTGATGCATGTTATTTGGATATCAATGTAGATTTTTATAGATGTCTTTGATCTAGACTAAATTCAGCTAGAGTTATCACTTTCTCTGTTGCTGGCTCAATTGTCTTCTTTCCCTCACTGTGAAATACTTATTTTCTTCTATTAGGGACTTTTAATAAGGCAAGTAAGAGACACAGTTGATCGGTACTTTAGTTAGGAACATGGGTTAAAAACACCTCAGGAGATAACAAAAAAGATAGACAAAAGATTGCAGTGCAGGGATTGACGAGTTTTCAGAATGATTTGAAATCATGATCTAGTACTTTCTTATTTAAAATTGGAAGTCAAATGTTGACTGCATTTTAAAGTGGATGTGTTGGTATGGATCTGTTTGCATGGATAATAAATCTGAGATGTTCCGGTAAAGGACAGCATCAAACCACCTTCTCTCATTAAAACTCTGAGAACAGAACACTGTATCTGCTGATGCTAAGAAGCTGAGCTATGGATGAAGCAAAAATTTCTGCCAATAGTAAAACCCACATTTCTTAACCGCTTCAGGACTGCAAATGGAAATACTGCATTCTTGACTAATTAAATTAGCTTAGCTGCTAAATAGATAACGATGTAACAAGATTGTCCCTACATGACTCTAGACTATCACAAAGTATTTCTATGTACAACTTTATATATTATGTATGTGAATATATACCATACCTGCGTGCTTCTATTTCTACTTTTACCTTTCTATTTTATAAGTTAGGGTATTCTTTGGAGTTTTTTTGGTATTGAGTTTATTAAAAATTGGGGTAAGACATTAACAAAAAATATGGAAAATGTATCAAATATTTTTTAATTGCTTCTAGGAGGATTTTCTTGGACTTTAGATTAAAACACATTTCAACAGAAGCAAAAGAATTGATACCAATAACACTGAAATTAATTGGGAAATGCAGTGGATATCATGCTTCTTTTCAATAATCATATTTGTTAACCTAAGGAGGGCTTAGGTTTAGGCTACCAGATTTGTACTACAAAAATCTAGACAACCACTAGATAACAACAAGATGACTAATAGCCATATAGATTTTTGTAGTCCAGATCTAGTAGTTCTAAATAAAAACTAGTGACTTTTCCACATTCTTTTCTTTTAGACAGACCATTGACCAATCAGATTTACTAGTTACAAAATGTAAAAGAAAAATGACACTATTTCTGAATCAAAAGTATTCTGATATGCTCTATATTTTGTTGCTGTCTGTAACAAAAGACAGTTTTATTTTCCTCAGCATGATTTACTTCTAAGTAAGACTGTCAATATTATTAGTTTTATTTATTCCATTTTTATATGTAACTCAGGGCAGTGAATACACCTGTTTCCTATTTTCCTCACACCAAAAATGTATTTGTTAAATGCAGTTAGGAAACAAAATGAAGGTAGTGTTCATGAAAATAATGGAAAAAAGCTAAAACACAGAGAATAGCAACAAAAATGGTAAGACATTCTTTTTATTTATTTTTTTATTTAGATTTATTTAGAACATGCCTGTTCTAATTTTGCCATAATTAAGAGCATATAGTTTGCAAACCATATTCTTCATCCCAATCTGTCAGCTGCAGTCTTTATTATTTTTTCTTTAATTAAAGAAAAACTACCATCTTTATTCTGAAACATGTCTAGAAATGTTTAACGCAAACAATAAATCTCAGATTAGAACAAAAAAGTTAAGAATATTACCTTACCATTGTGATGTTAGCTCTTTTCCACTTTTCGAAAACAGACAAGAATATAAGAGATGAAGTCATATGTACACTACACTAATACATAAACTACCTCTGTCCCTCCCACTCTTACGTTAACTATTTGATTTTATGCTTATGAAATCTCATAAAGAAAAGCACAGTCCAAAACAATATGTTTTGTTAGTAGACAGGCAGTAGCATCCACGTAAGTAGAAAAATAGGTTAGTTTTTCTCTAATACCTGATAACTGCAAACTTTTAGAAAGCTAATAGTTTTAGAAAAAGCAGCAGAAACATGTTTTGAAGAATGAGAGAGAAAACATGTAGAAGATCCCGAGTAATGATCAATTACTGTTAGGATTCTAAATCTTTAAACAAATATATGAATAATATGAATACGTGGGCAGCTAAATCATACATATTTCAAAGGACTTTTGCAAAATTTCCCATAAGTATATACAAGTTCATTTTCATTTCTTCTAAATATATTATTACTTAGAGACGCATATAATATTTTAAAGATTAAACTAAACATTAATCTAAGTTTAGTATCAAGTGTAGCAGATATCAGTGTCCCTGTATAATTTAAATCAATTTCCATGAAAAAACAACTTCAGCTGAATATCTAAATGCATAGTTTGTCAACTTATGTTAGCATTATAAATGAGCACATAAATCATAGTAGTTCTGTGTAGTATTTATGGAGAACCAAATATTCTTTTTTGCTGAAAATTTCAGGAAAGTCCTATTTTTCTTTAAAAAAGTTTTCAGTTCATCAGGAAACTATTGGGAATGGACTCAGTGTTGGTAATTATTGGTCTTACATATTTGTGTGTTGCAATTTTACATTATCTTCAATCTCTATCTATAATTAAAAGATCATATTAATCTAGAAACGAGATGAAGAAATACGGTGATTTCATTGTTGTTTTTGAAAAGTAATTTTCCATCTAACTAGAAATGAGAAAGCTTTTGATGAGGCTACTTTATGTGAGCTTGATATCTTCCATAATATCTAAGATAAAAATAATCTTCCGAGTATCATGCAGTTTTGATGGCAACAATAAGGATGTTTTCATCAATATCATCAAGACTACAGCCCTGGTTTAACTTGTTACAATCTGCTGTCCATGTCCTAATTAAGCACAGATAGGTTGAGCCAGAGTGCCACCAGCTGAAACCATAATATCTACCAACTACGAGGACAGGAGTGGCTGCAATATTAAATCAGACTAATCAGGCTGCATTCCATGATTATGATCTTTTGTTTTATAGGTAAATATAACAACCAAAAGACATGATGACATACAGCCACAGTGATAATAAAATCAGGAAAGATTATATAGAGATGTGATTAAATTAATGACATATATAGAAATTTAAATATACCTATAAAGTGTTACTATAGCAACAACTCCAATTGCTAAGTGGACAGTGTAAGAAATGTATATAATTTAAGCTTTAGGGAGACAGGGTAGAAAAGGCAAGGGAAAAGATTGGATACATGGAGGCTCAGGTGTTAATGAATCCTCATTCTGAAAGTCATACATACGCTGTTTACATGTAATATGTTACAATTAATATGCATTAACTTGTGATTTCTTTGCTTTCATGCATAAACACATTATACTACTCTGTTTCTGAAAGACTATTTGTCCCCTGAATAGCTGTTCTGGCTGGAAGAAGTTATCTAATTCTTTTTTAAGGGCCCCAAAAATGTGTTTTGCCCTATTTGCAATGAGGATTACGCAAGATTCAGTTGAATTAAGGTGAATAATTAATTAAACTAAACATCTCTTGAAGAAATATATTTTAGAAAGAGATTCTTCATAAGGCCTATATTGTAATTTATTAGAAATTTACTCTTGCCAAGAATCATAGTGTCAGCCTTACTAGTTAATTGCCTCTTACAGTGCAATCCTGACACTATCTGGACAGGATTTACAGCATTCAGAACTTGTAATACTACTGTAAAATATTGATTTATTGCTTAAGAAACCAAAAACCACTTTTCATTCAACTGAAGAGTTTGAATGATGCAATTAGTTGTTTAAAATACTATTTTAGATGTTTAAATTCAGAAATCTTGAATTTACAAGAATTTTCTGCTAAGAAAATGACTTCTCAGTCTTATTCTACAAATATTGTATGTAAATGACTTTATGGAGATATTCTTCCCCCATTTTTAAAGCACCACACAGGGTGTAAGAAGACAAGGAAAGGTTTTTGCAGATGACCTGGCTGGGGAAGAAAGGTTCAATATTCCTCCTTCAAACTTCAGTAGATATCAAATATTTAATCAGGATTGCCTTTATCTCCATATCTCCACTACAGTAATCTCAATTGAAAGAGAAATGGCATGCTCTATACTTTATGCAGTTTGCATAATTGCATGTCAATTCTGAAAATCCCATTCAAGTTTAACTCTAGATTGTTATTACCATATTCCCAAATAGATTTAAATCAGGCAATTCTTTTATAGGTAACTATAAACTGAATTTAAATATTAGTACAAAAATTGGTTGTCGTACTGCATGTACTAAAGGAGTGACTAGCACCTGAGAAATTTCAACATATAACTTGTTCGTTTTCAGATCTAATTAAAAGGGGATTCTAGTTTTACAATATAGTAACTGTATGACCTAGCTATTAAACTATGCTGATGCTATAGCAATTCTTCACACTCAGCACTTCCCCCAAAAAAAGAATCTTGGGCTTTCTCTTACTGGAATCAATGAATGGAAATGAGCAATAACACTGACAGAATGTTGACAACTTAGTGTGTTGATGAATAGGAAGTGAAAAGGGGGAATGGCTACAAGTCTATGCATTGTTCGAAATAGTTTTGCCATTTTCTCAGATTAATCCTATCCCCATCCCCTTTTACACATCTGTCAGGTCCTCTGCATTCTTTTTCAAATCCAGACACCAAGTCCCATGAAAAGAACAAAATTGTTTTATTGGATTCTATAGAGCTACAAGAAGGACTAGATCACACTCTGAGGTGTTCAATGCCAAGAATGGGGCTTCTCGGGAGTTCATATACAGTTCAGCGGAAGGCCTCACAGGTTCCGCCCATTGACGCAGCGATCTCCCAGGTAACAATCTCATCGGCTTCTCTGTGTGCCACATGGGTGGCCTCATTTGATAATCAGTCATAACAGGCCTACTTTCCCATCAGGTTGAACTGTTCAATCCCCCAACTCCTCACAATGGCAAATTTCTACTTAAAGTAGTTTGTTACTTTTCAAATCCAAATAGAAAGTAGACGGAATTTGACACCATCCCCATTACTTTTATTTATTTCATTTTATTTTTTTACTGAAGAGTATCAGAATGACTTGAAGGATGGGATACATCACTGTTATCAACATGGTTTGGAAGTATTACTTTTGAAATTCTTGAATGTTAAGAAATCCAACAAAAGGCAATTAATAGCCTGTTCCATTTTAATGAAGAGATTTCTGTAAGAACAAGGATAACTGGTGATGTTTGGAAGAGATTACTCATCTTACTTCTAATCCTAACAAAAATTACAATGACACGTAGCCAATCTGGGCTGATCTAAGAAACTGAGTGTCAATTCCAACTAGGACTTGGATAGAGAACCACATGAGAATTCCAGCTATTTTACGAATATTAGAAAGTAAAATATTATAACATAAATACTATAATAAAATCTTATATTAAATTAGGAAGTAGAAAATAAATTAAGAACAAAGCATTTTGTCAAATTATTATCATGTACTGTAATATTGCGCAGAAAACTACTTGAATGGAAATATTGAGTTGAGTTTGAGTTTTTACTTCTTTACATAAAGGAACTAGTAAAGTCTACATATGCTGGAGGGATGGGATGAATCCACTCATCTTTTCCAAGAAATACTTCTCCCGCAACAACATTTCAAGTCCAACCAGACAGGAAGGGAGGAAGAGGGACAAGGGCAGGGGATAGAGAAGGGGGGGATATTGAGTGATCCTGGGAGCTGTTATGCCATAATATCTGGAGTGTCACAAGTTCCTCATCCTTGTTCTTGAAATTTGATGAGGACTCAAATATTATTACTCAATTTGGTAAACATGTCTGTATGGCTCTACTTTCTATATTTGTAAATAAACTTTACATCATGTACATTGCTTCAGTCTCCAGTGAACTTTTATATTTATTTATATAAATATGCATATTTATTTATTTATACAAGTTCTTACTAAGCTGAAATAGAATGAACATGTGAAACGATCTTTCTTGCTTGTTTTGATTACTGCAAAGGAATTTAGAGAGGGCTCTGAGGAAGGTATGGAACAACCACTAAAAGGTGGGAGAGATTTGCAGAAAATATTACATAGACTAAGACAAGAGTAAAAGAAACTCAAAATAATTTTGTTGAACATAAGATAGACAGAGAAACACTTTGACAGGCTTTCAACATTTTATTTATACCCTACAACAATAAAGTCGCATTGTGCAGAAGCCTTGCAGTGTTTGTTTTTGATCTAACCTACATAATATTTTAGAGTGACGTCAGTTAAAAGAATACAGTGACATCATTAAATCACCAACAATGACAAAACATTAAAAAAATAGTAGGGTGAGATAATGAACTGGCTGAACCTTAAACTGGCCATTGCAGTAACCATTCAAAATGCAGAAATTCCTGGACAGATTTTAAAGTACTGTAAAAATTTTGAGGGTGACCAGTGATAACAAATGAGGCATATGGAAGATTTTCCAAGCAGATATGCTAGATAAGATGCCACAGTCAAGAAAGCTCCTTCCAGTTACCATCTATTAATCTCAGATGTGAAGATTATCCACTAATTTAGGTTAGCACAAGCAACAAAAAAACTGAAGCCAAATTAATGGAAAAATGCAGTAACTAAGCATTTACTAAAGTTTTAATCAAAGACTAATAAATAAAAATCCAAAATCTTTTGATTTTTTCCCCCTTTCCTCAGCTGTTTTTTTCTAGAAAGCATATTGATAACTATGGAAATACAACTGTTTTTTTATTTAATGTTCTTAATGGGTTTGGGCACATTTAGCTTTGCCTTTCAAACTGAGGACTTCTATGACAGAAAGTTTTTGAACTAGTAATGAAGGTTGAATATGTGGTTATTTAACCAATCATCACTTATAATTGTCTCATTTGCCTACAGTATTCAGATTCATTATGGTATCCAATTTTACATGCTGATTCATGAAGTTATCCAATTTTACATACAATTGCATTATTTTTAACTAGACTAATGTGGAATGCTTATGCCTAGCAATAAATAGATAGATAGATAGATAGATAGATAGATAGATAGATAGATAGATAGATAGATAGATAGATAGATAGACAGATTTAAAATGCCATTTTAAAACTAAGCAATTAGAGATTCAATTAAATTTGGCAATATTTCCGAAGCCAAGACCTCTTCCTCTGAAGTTAAGACTTTCAAATCAGAGCTGGCTGGCTATCTGTGTCTTATTGCTGCCATCTACTGGCCATTTGGATATTTGCAGCCTTGTAGCACATTTGTCAGGCAGCTTCCATTTTGTGCCAAAGATTTTTCTATGGGACCTGGATGAATCTTGTGAGAAAGTGATGATTATCTGCACCCATTTTGTCTTGCTAAATCATACAACTTATATTTCCAGTAACTGAGATTCTCTTTGGATGGCATACTATAGTTTACTTTTATGGTGATAAACTTTCCTTCCCTCCCACTATTTCTTTATGGGGTGTGTGGTTTTCTCCTTGTAGATACTTGATTAGAATATTGTTTTATGATTGATTGTTTGCTTGGTGTTAATCCCTGCATCTCTGGTTGATGGTGTTTGGAGTATTTTTGTTTTCTTCTTAGCTTTAACTAAAACTGGCAAGGAGTACAAAGAGGGGGCAAATACCACATTGATGCTATTTGTATAACTAAATATCTGTAAGCAAACAAACAAGCTCAGAGAACACCAAGGTTTCTATAACGTATGCCCTTGTGTGATATATGGTTCTTATTAGATAATTTCAGTTGTGTGATGACATCATGACATGTTTGCCATCAGTTTACCATTATGGCTTATTCCAAATATTGCTGGATGTTTTAAATTAATGTTCTCAGAATTCTCAGCCAACATGGCTAATAGGTGGTTTAAGGAAGCTACAATAATTCTGATTAGTTTAAATTTTAAATGGTAATTGGGCTCCTTGCTTTTTTCTTCTCCATCATATGCAGGAGGAAGAAAGGAGAGGTGAAGGTGCTCAAATCTAAGTAGCAAGCTTATTTGCTTAGCACTGAAATATGGCTTAATGTTACATCTGAACTAAGACTGTATTTAGTGAGTCATAGTTGGGCTGGAATCTTCACAGCATTTATTGCTCTTAAATATTACAGCGAAGACTGTTGGCACACAAAAGAATATTGCTAATACTGTAATGTGCAATGCATTTATTAAGACTGTTCAAAAGGAAAAAAACAGCTTTGTAAGAGCAATATTTTGTTAATATTCAATGACTTTTCCTTATAGTGTTTTTTGATGGAAAACACATGGAAATATTTCATATCTTTTGGCATGCATTTCAAGGGAATGAGAGAGAGAGGAGAGAGAAAGTGAGAGAGCAAAGAAAAATATGCAGGAGCTCTGAGTAAAACAGCTGCTGTATAGAAACCATTGCTTAATATGCTGTGCTTTATTGCATATTTATTTCTTTGCATCCATCTGTTTTCACTTGTTGTCTCTTGTTTTATAATTGGATTTCAGGAAATTTGGGGGCAGGGAATAATCTTCCTGTTATTTGTTATTGCAATACGTTGCACAACGTGATCCTCAGACCCAAAACAAATGCAATCATAAATGTTCTTCTGTTCCGTTTGGATAAGAAATCAAGGTAGAAAAAGATACATCTAGATGTACTAGTGCGTTCCCAGGAGATTTTAAGGAGGGTTCTTTATATCATACTTAAAATAACCAGTTTCCTACTTTCTTCAGCCAAACACATGATTGTGGTTTGTGGGGGCTTTTCCAGACAATAATTTTACTGTTATTATAGATGCACAGCTGTTCAGCTGCTGCAAAGGAATTCAGATCCACCCCCCTCAACTTTTGTGTCTGATGCAGAGAAGTCATATTTTCCTGGGACTTGCAGGATGATATTTTGTGTCTGGGAAAATGAGATATTTTGCTAGTGTTTTTATGCCTGATTGAAATAGTGCATATCAGCCCCAATGAGAAACATGTGCTGCAGGTTTTCACCCTAACCATTGCTATTCTGTAACTATTAAAGCAATATTTTCCTTTCTGTGCATTTGTTTTACCTTGGTAAGGCATTCCTATGATCTCACTTCTCATACAAAGAAGCATATAGATCAGGGTACAGTCCTACCAAGCAGTGTGAATCTACATGTAGAGACTGAATGAGAAACCTAGAAATGCTGCTTTTGCTGAAAATGTTTCTATGAATTGAATGTCTTATTTCTCCCTGAAAAGGAAGAAAGCGGTTGGAGAACTGAGGTTTTGCAATAGCCCTGGTATCTTCAGAGATCATCTTCCAACTTGCCCTTCATGTATTGCCTCTCATGAGATGAGTTGAAAGGCTAGTTTGGACACAGTTTACAAGTAGTTATTTCTGTGCATGCTTAGGCAAATAGCAATAGCACTCAGACTTATATATAGCTTCATAGTGTTTTACAGCACTCTCTAAGCAATTTACAGAGTCAACATATTGCCCCCAACAATCTGGCTCCTCATTTTACCGACCTCAGAAGGATGGAAGGCTGAGTCAACTTTGAGTCCATTAGAATTGAACTGCTGGCAGTCAGCAGAATTAGCCTGCAGTACTGCATTCTAACCACTGCACCATAAATACTAAAGCTTGTCATATGGAATTTCATTTTGAATAAATCATGCCTTTGCCTTATTTATTCATCATGTGAAGAAATCACCTGTTGTACTTTCTGTGAGTTTGATTTATAAGGAACTTTCATAGTTTTTCTAAGTATTACCTTAATTATGTTGAAGTGGAGGAAGTCAGGGAGCGTCTTAGGACCATATAAGGAGAGGTTGTGAGTCATGATGAGTGAGCTAGTGTGCTATGTGCAGTATGAGTGATGAGTACAAAGTAATAGGGGGTCGTGTGCATAGATAATTAGGTTTTGAGTTAGTTAAAAGACTTCGTGTGGAAAATGTACTTGACAGGAGGGGGGTCAGATGCCGAGGGAATGAGGTGTTGCTCATAAAAAAATTATAAAACCAGCCTTAGTTAGGGTGTGCCATTCCCTCTTGGTTGCCTATAGAGGAACGTGGTCACCCACTTTTTGCTCCTTTTTGCAGTAAAGTGTTTTAGATTTCCTCCAACCTCAACCCAAATGTTTTATTGGGCCTGTGATATTCAGGTGAATTGAGAAGAAGGTTCTGATGATGCTCAGAGGAACCCAACAGGTTCAATTATACTAAATATTACAACTGTAATCTATCCTGCCATTTTGCATAAAATTCATTTTGGAAGATAATCGAAATTCTTCACTTATTAATCTGAACCTTGGCAGACTTTATCCTCTCATACTGGCTAATATACACATATAATTCATCTGGTTCTCTCAACCGAGAAAGACAAAATATACAAATATAGAGATTTATTTCTTCTCTCCTCAAAGCCACAAAGCTTTTATTTATTTATTTTATTTTTTAAATTTGTACACCGCCCTTCTCCCGAAGACAGTCTTCTGTTGTAGATTTTAGGTGAGTGGGAGAGCTAGTTTTGCCTGAGGTAAGTTACAATCTTTCTACACGATATCAAAACTCTTTTTTTCAAAAGGCAACTAAATTTTCCCCTCTTGAAATGTTTTACTTCTCATCCAGAAGGAGATTCACTTTTGGAGAACTGAAGAAGCTTCTCGGATGAGAAGCAAAACATTTTCAAGGAAAAAAAACAAGAAAAGTCCAGCTGCCTTTTGAAAAAGTGCCTCTGGGACAACCATGGCCTGGATGATTGAGAATCTCCATAGACACAGGATAATGTTTGCAATACATTTTGAAGGTTTGAGCAAAGAAGCATGGAAAGGGGAAATTATCACACAAAAAAGGATATTGAGCAGAACAGAACAACAATATATAAATTTTGGGTTTACTCTTATATTATCTCAAATTGGGCTTTTTGCCTTCCATTTCTTGCATTCTGAATTGAAAATGTCATATTTAGGGTTTCTTCCATCCATAAGGGAAACATTATGGGCGATGAGGATACTGTAGTAGCGTGGATATACGAGGCAGGAGTTCAGGGTTTTGTAAACACGTTTATTTCTCAGGAAAAAGGAACAGAACACTCGCAAGGAAAAAACCCCTTCCTAGCTTATTTTATACTTGACGTGCTAGCTGCGCGCCAGCCAATCATATTCAAAACAGGCAATCATTCATTATATGGCAACCTGCGGAGCGGGGGGAGTCGACCGGCCTCGGCTCCTGGAAGTCTGGGAATTCCTGGATCCTATACCCCTATTCCTTAGATGGTTTCATCAGGCCGCATTCAAATTCGTCGAGGAAGACGGGGCGCCACACAGTCCGTCTGAACCTGCACACTTCATTCGGCGCTGGCGGTGCGGTGGAGGAGGTCATCTCCGTCTGAGTCTCCGAATCTGCTGACGGCGGGTTCCGTGAGACTCCGGAGGCGGCCTACTCCCGCACTGAAGACCCTTCCTTGGTGACAGTCCGTCTTGTTAACCAGCGATCCGGTAAGTCTCCGTCATTGGCATCGTCTAGTTCTACGGGGGGAGGAATATCTCGGTTAGGTAAGGGGCCTGCGCTGCTCAGCGCCGACCCAGGCGGCCTGGCCCTTCACAGCTGGTCGATGTGGCGCCTCCACTGGCTCCCGTCCGGCAGGGTTACCACATATTATTGGGGCCCCGTGACCCTCTCTACCCCCATCAGTACCCAGTTTTTTGCGTAGGCCGTGTCCCCGACCTCGTGTTTTCTTGCTCGGTTGGGCTCCGTAGTTGGCTTTTGGACGTACTGGGGGTGCAGGCGGTCCAGGACCATCCTTAGTTTATGGCCCATTAGTAACTCTGCCGGGCTCCGGCCGGTGGACTTATGCGGTGTAACGTGCTGCCAGGCTAGGAATTTATTGATTCTTTCTAGCCACGGGCCCGGGCTTTGGCGACTGAGGGCTTCCTTAGTTGATCTGACAACCCGTTTGGCCATACCGTTGGCCGCTGGGTTATGGGGCGCTATGAGGGCGTGGCGGATCCCCCTATCCCCCAGATATTGCTCTAGGAGTCCGGAGGTGAACTGGGGGCCCTTATCCGAGACCACAATGTCCGGAAGCCCATGGGTGGCAAATATTGCATTTAGGACTTGGATAACGGCCTCAGACGTGGTAGTCGGCATGAGCC
>JANHFO010004965.1:78214-91180 GCA_032468095.1 Pareas carinatus
ACCCGGTCCAGAGCCCCACTGACCTCCCTATGCCACGAGGTCGCGAGGTCTTCAGCCGAGTTGTGGGACAAGGTCTCCGGGAAAGGCCCAAGCTCCATCAGGAATCTATCCGGATCCATCAGGCGCCTGGGGCGGAACCATATTGTTTGATGCCTTAACCACTACACCAAACTGGCTCTATTTCATAAAATAAGTCATAATATTCTAAATTTTAAATTCAAAATTCAGTGTAAGGATGCAGGAAATGAAATGTAAGAATCCCAAATGCACACAAAAAATAATGGGATGAAAATTTAAGGACAGATTAAAATTATTTGCTCAGCAGAAATATTTGGGGGGGGGACCCTGAAACCAACCGTTCACATCACTTGGGGGGGGGGAGAGAGACATATGAAAAAAACTTCAGACTCAAGAAGTAAATACATTATTTTCATTAAGTAAAGAATATACATTATATTTGTATTTTGCTTTCTGGTAAAACTACTGATTAAAGAAGTACAAAACTGTAATTTACATTTACATTATAAATATGAAATCACCTCTCCAAAGCCTAGTTCACTATATTTCTAGCTTACCATATAAAATAAACAAAACTACTACTATTGGACCAATGGAAAAACAACATAAACAACAGAGTTTCTGCTAGTAAGAATTAGTATAAAGAAGCCCTCCTCTCGTATATCTATCTAACATACTTCCATGAGAGAAGGAAGGGCAGTCTTCATAAAATAAAGGGTTTTTATTTTATCTCAAGTCATCCAGGGGAAGGGAAGACATTGCATCCAAAGGCTCCAACATGGTCCCAGACATCTCTTTGATATCCATCAGATTCCCTGTTCTACCTGACTTCTATGAATTGAATGAACAAACAAATAACAAACAAACGAATGAATATAGTACATGCTCCAAAGCAACAGTCTTTGGCTCATATTTGCAGAAATACATCTGCACATTACAATGGTCTTGAAACCTGACTAATTTCCCACTTGAAAACTGGCTTACCAGAAGTAGTCATGTTTAATATATAAGTTTAATATGCACGTTTCCGTAATGTATGCATGTGACCATAATTTTTTTAAATTTCAAATACATCCACTTTAGAGGTCGTAATCAGAACCTGAATTTTGCCTTGAATGAAAGCTATGAAGCTATGATAAAAAGGGAGCTTTCCTGCTCTGACTATAGCTGGCCTTAGTTGATATCTCAGACATATTTAAAGATTTATAGATAGTTTTCGACAATTGCATCATGTACAGTGCATTCCACTAATCAAAGAAAGCTGTAAATAAAATATGAATCACATGACCAGATCTGACCTCTCCAAGAATGTGTACACCAGCTTTGGTAATGAACTTACATTCGTGCCTAACACCAAGTCCTGAACCTTCAGGTTAAAAACTGATTCAAAAATCGAAAACATATGTTGAATCCATTCAACATATGGCTGAATAATATAAGGTAAGAACTGATCAAAAATAGTTTAGGGGCAAAATAAGGTATAAGAAATGAATAATTAAACACAATTAATTGAAGAAATTTAGCTCAAAATGAAACATAGCAGGAATTCAACTAGAAATTAAATATGACACAAGATTTGAAAATGTTAGAAACAGGAATCCTGGCAACCTTACAAGCATGAAACCTCATGTGATACTGCCTGTATCTTTCGAGATTTTGGTATTCTTGTGAAAGTTCTCAGGACATATCAATGATTCTGTGGAAGAGCTCATGAGATTTCAGCATTGTCATAAGAGACTTTACTTGTGTAAACATTATTAGCAAGCAGGCACACAGTATAAAATAGGGCTAGTGGAGAAATCTGTTCTTAACTAAACAACTGATTAGCAGTAAACTGTTGAAAACTCCCCAGTTCTATCAAATTTTCTTCATTAAATGGATAAATTAATCCTTTTAAACAATGAAGGTACTAATTTTTCATGTAACAACTCCAATTCCACAACCACATGACTTCTCAGCCACCAGTCATAGTCCTTAGTATAATCCCAGGATCAGGCCTCTTCAAGTAATACTCTCCTACATCAAGTCCACCCCTATTAGTGTTGCCCTAATTTAGGAAGGTTTGAAATATAGAGTGACTTCTTAAAAAGGCCTAAGTGATTTTCTATTATATGAATCAATGATCTGATACTTTAATTTTAAATGTTTAAATTAAATCTAATCAATAAATTTAAATACATGTAAAAGATGTTTCTGAAATTGTAATAAGTGAAATCTACTAAGAAAGCAATATAGATCTCAAGAATTTTAATTAAAATGCAAAGGGGAAAAAACTCACAACTTTAACACTGTCTGTTATGTAAAGTCTCAAAGTTCAGATAAGATACAGACCTAATCAATCGGCAGCCTTGCTAGATCAGACCAAATTTCCATGCAGTTCAGCAGATGTCACTGGAAAGCCCATAATAAGAACTTCAAAGCAATAATTGTCTCCTCTTCTGCTATTGCAACTGATAATAGCAAGCTACCTCAATGGCAAGCTACCTCAGAACAAGTGGTTTTGATGATAATGATGATGATGAGTCACTGATAGACTGACCTTTTATGAATTTACCAAATTCATATTTAAATCTGTGTGATTTAAATAGCCATCGTAACACCTTTTAGTAGTGAATTTCAGAAGTTAATATCTGCTATATCGAAAACCATTTTCTTTGGGTTTTTCCTAACTACAAGTATTACTAATCAGTATCACTGAATAAACCTTAAAATTATGAGTCTTAGAGAAATTAATTTCTCTGTGTCTACTTTCTCTATATTATGTAATTGTGTTAGGTTTTTAAAAGGCGTGCTATTAGTCTACTCTCTCTAGTATTACTGTGAATTGTAAGACACTATTCATTGTGGTTGGATACTACTTGTCACATCCACCTAGCTGAAGAATCCAACAAATTGTCAACCGGTTGTTTCAAGTATTCTGAGCAACAGTTTGCTTATTTGCTTCTAGCTTAATTTCAAGGTTGATTAATATCTGTTTGTTTCCAGACAGTTGGTTGTGACATTGATTGATTATGCAGTAGTAAAGTACTATCATATTTGAAGCATTAGGTCTGGAAAACACAAACTATTTCTTCAATTGTATTATAGTTGTACATTAAGAATGCAAGATTTAACTTCTTTGAAAAACATCTAACTTTATGAGTTTCTTTAGCTTTGACATTTAGTCAAAGAAGTAGTATATTTGGCCCTCTTCCAAAGTTGGGTCATTTCTTATATCTGTTCCATTACAATTTCCATACACATCACTTCTAAAGTAGGGAGTATTCTGTAATTGTAGAAGTTGATGAACTAGTTTAGAGCCATGATTACATAGGAATATGAATCGCACTGGAGTATCAGGCAGGCATACTTACCTACTCTTGCCCATGCAATTGGTAAGATCAAGTAAGCAACAACACAGATTTTATTAAGATCACTCTAATGCTACTCTGGAATAAATACAGAAACTTAGACATTGTAATAGGAATTGATCAGCCTTAGTTATAGTGAGGTAATTAAAGGGGAACCCAAAAATCTCACCATCTAGGCTGAGCCCATTTTTAAGACAATGCACTACCTGAACCATTCCTAGTTTTCTCACAATCTCTCACTTCCCTTCACAAAAACACCTACATACTTTAAAAGTTATGAAGAACAGGACAACAATTGGGGTGAAGGACATCCAAGTTTGAAAGGAGAACAACATTTATAGTAAATGCTATGAACAGCATGAGCAATGTTTCTGTTAAGCATTCTTAAATCCAAAATGTTTCCATTGGGCCAAAATAAAATTATCTGGAAAAGAATAAAAAAGTGAGGTCATTTGATTTTACATGGATAATATTTATTTATATTGCCCTCTTTTCCATTTGCACTGTAAATAGTTTACAAGATGCATACTGAACACTCAGTCAGATCAGATTAACAGCTGTTTCTGAGTCAACCCACACAGCAAGCAAAGCAATTCAACAGTACATTTTCAAATGCTATTCCTTGTTTCACACTTACTCTCCCCATTTCAAACATTTCCCATCATCTCTGAACCTCAGCAATTCACAACCATTAACAATTTTGTCTGCAAAATTGTAGCAAATATGTCTGCAATGAAGGATGGTGGAAGGCAAGGCAATTTCACTCAAGATCAACATTGCTGCCACTAGACAGCAGTGGAACTCAGAAATCACACTGTTTCCCTAGGTGGGATTATCAATCATTACAAAAGACAAAACTGAAAACCAAAAGTAAGAAGAAAGTACAAAAAAACAGAATAACTTTAAACAGATGGACACTGAAATATCATAAAAACAGAGTCACTTTTTCCCTGGGTTCTGACCAGTTGGAACAGTGATGGTGTGCAGATCTTCTCTTGGGTATTCAAGGATTGTTCAATGGATGTACATTCTCACTGTCTTCCACAATTTTTTTGCTCTGTTGTAACTGTGAAGTTCCAATTGCTTCCCATAATCTCCACTTTTAAAAACTTGCCTAGGAGTTTAGAAAGTGTATGCTCAACCAATTATGACAGCTAAACATAGATAAGCTGAGTAAACATAAGTACAATGATTTCAAAGAATGCATTAGTTCCTTCTCCTAAGTGCTCTCATTATTCTGTCTTAGATACCCAACCTCTCCGACATAAGGAGGAAGTGATTTATATTATTAAAGTCATTCTCCTAGGAAAATTAATTAGATGTCTCTGCTTACTCGCATAACATGCCACAGATCAGTTCACCTAAAGTTTAACATCTCCACTACTTCATGAAATTGACAGTCCTGTTCAGGATTGCAAGACTGTATCTTGTTAATTTTACAATCCAGAACTGTAATCACCCTTCCTATATATCTCACGTAGTATTTCTGCTCATACTTTCTTCATTCAAGAAATTCAGAATTCCACATATTACTGTACTTTCAGGTACCACAGGATGTAGCTTCCAATATTAAATGCACATTTTTGGTATGTGTGTGTACAAAAAAAGAGAGAAAACAATCTGACAATAGCAAATTATAATAACTTGTGAAAAGTCTGAAAGAAATTGCCTTTTTATCTGATATTTACAACTATTATTATTAGTACAAATTATGCTTACACTGCACTGTGCAGCCCGCAAGCACTTTGCAGCAATTAATTAGTTCATCTTGTGTTGGTAGCCATCTGGATCACCATCAAATTAAGATATGTTTGGAAAACAGTATCAAAACATGAAAAAATAAATTTGTTCTCTAGAGAATGCATGAAAGAATAAAAGAAATTGCATTGAGGGTGATTCATCCAAATCTTTTGTGGATTTCCACAAAAAATATCAGTTTTATTAGACTAGGAAGAGCACAGCTCACATGTTCTCAGCTCACATGTTCTTTAGCATGGCTATGAAGCATGTGTTGATCACCCAGTTGACCGTCTGCCCTGAACTGTATAATGTGGTTAAATAAAATTAGAAGCAAAAGTTTCAAATTGCTCTTCATGATTAAGTTACATGAAAAGGTGAAATGTATGGGGTCTGTGGCTCCTTATAGTTTTATCCCAATACTCCGTTGTTTGTATGATCCCAATACTTTCTGAAGATGGAAATTTATCATCCTAAACCAATCATGTAAGAATTTTAAAAATCTTAACTCATTTTTCATTTGTAGCCAGATGCAGAATTGGGAACTTGGTCCATGATAGAACTTTTACACAACAATTCCACCTCTTAATTCTATCAACAGTGAAGTGACAAAGAATCACCACAAACTGGAATAGTAAATAATGTTACAGAAAAGTATCAACAACCCCCACTTCATATTGTTCTCTTTTTTACCTTTGATTTATGATTTCTATTACTCTGACAATCCAAGCTTTGGGATGAAAGTCAGAAAACGTAACGTACCCCATGTCACCTCAACCTCAACCTGTAATAACAGGACAAAAATCAGAGGAACCCAGTGGTTGTTTACTTCTGCTGAATTTTAAAAAAACAGCAATTCATATTCACTCATCAAGAAAATGGAAGTAGAAGCAAATATTATGGTCATGTTCGTTTGTTTTTTGATTACAAAATATATGTAAATTAAGAACAGCCATCAAGCTCTGGAGCAGTGCCAGAACAGTTATTAGTGTCATAAAATTGAAGGAAGGTGATAACAGGGCATTGTGTGCCTGCAAGAAAAAGTCAAGCAGCTGCCATCAAGCCCATCTGGAGCAGGAAGTCATGGCCATGCCGGAGGGTCAGGTGGAAGATAGGTCCTGGCTACAATAGCCTGACTCTTTCTTTCCCTTTAAAGGAGCACAGAGAAATCTGTTCACTCCATAGTCAAAAGTGTGATAATTATAGAGTAACAAGCTCCCCTGTCATTCCGGAGGCAGCATCCCCAGGAAATCTTGCTCTGCAATCAAGGAAAGAAGTGCAATCAGGCCCCTATTCAGTCTTTGTTTAGAAACAGCCCCTGTGGGAGGAAGGAGGCTTTGAGATGTTGCTTTGTGAAGCTGGTAGGTTGGCTACATGGTACTGCTACTACCAGAGGAGCTCCATGCAAGTTCTTAGCAAAATTTTCACTCAGCCCCACCTACAAAATCCAGGAAAGCCATAGGAAGGTTGCTTGTTTGGTGTTATCTCTTCAAACCATGCTAAGTAGAAATCTCTCTTCTGAACATTGAAATAACAAAGGATATCAATCTCATTTTCCATGTTTCAGCCATGTAGCTCTCAAGACTAAAAGTGTAACTTGAGAAGTGCAAGATTGGTCTCCATCAGGGCAAAGTAGCTGGTGATCTCCCAATGTTTTGAATTACAATTTCCACAGTAGTTACTTAGATTTGGATCCTGTGAGTACATTTACAGCACAGATTTAAAAGTTTAATATTTCTTCTCCTCAGGGAATGAAGTTGGTGGAAATGCTGGAATTCCTGTTGAGATTCCCAGTTTTCTTGTTAAACTGGGAGTCTCGGCTGAAATTCTAATATTTTCACCAATTTAAAATGTAAGACAACTAGAAGACACCAGTTCTCCAACTTCTAATTTACAGCATTGGTTGAAAAAATTGTAGTTCTTGAGCAATGTATACACATGACATGAAACATACTTACTAATTTAACAATCAGCATTACTAGCTATACCAACGTCATGGGACATCTAAGAAATTGCCCTGAACAGGGTAATATATGGCATAACAATTTTGTCACAGTTAAACAAGAGCAAGACCTCATCCCAACAGTGCCTAGGTGAACAGCAATGAGGCTCTGGAAGTACTCTTGCTTCTGTGCTTCTTTTTAATGCATGCCAATCTGCATGTGTGGCCATCCTGAAAATTTGAGCCCCTGCTGGCATCAGACTGATCTTAGAAAACTAAAAAGAGTTATTGAGATGTTGGTGGAAAATAGAGTAGAAGAGATACAAGGAATTTTTCTATTACAACTCTTTGCTCTATAAGTTCTTGGAGCATCTCCAGAAGAAACTGAGAAGTGAAGAGTTTGTGTTTGAGGTTAGTTGTGGGGCTGGCCTTTCTATTAGCCTGAATGAGTCAGCCTCAGGCAGCAGATTTTGGATGTCATAAAAATATAGCAATGTTGATTATTTATTTTGTTATCATTATGATAGTTGGTGGATTTTTTCTCTCATTTGTGAGAATAATTTTGCCAGCTCTGGGTAATCTATGTACCTTGTGTGGGTGACTTCATTTACTACTGTGCCTCAGGCAGCACTCTCTCTCGTAGGCCAATTCTGTGTCAGCTGCATACTCAGCCAGTAGAAACTTTTGTGTGTGTTGAAAACAAAATACACAAGTCTTCTTGGACTTTGCTTGAATACCCATGATGATTTGAGTACATTTGAGTACATTTACAGCACAGATTTAAAAGTTTAATATTTCTTCTCCTCAGGGAATGAAGTTGGTAGAAATACTGGAATTCCTGTTGAGATTCCCAGTTTTCTTGTTAAACTGGGAATCTCAGTTGAAATTCTAATATTTTCAATTCTTTAGGAAAGCTAGAACAGCTAACCAGAAGCATTTAATCCTCCAGTAGTTCTTGGAGTGAGGTTTTTCATTATTATTGGTAGCCGAATAACATACACAATTTTCCTTTCGTTTGTTGCCATAATGTGCAATTCTTTTGTCAGCCACACCACCATTTTAATCCTCCAGAATATCATGGAATTATTGTTAAATGGGGTAGAAATATTTGGAGGAAAAAATATTTAGAGAAAAATCTGAGAAGGGACTTAAAGAGAAGCTGAACAAAAAAAAAGGGAGATCTCTAGATCTGGAAATCACTTATTAGGTGATAAATCTTTATTTCCATTTGCAGGACTAAGATTTGCATTAGTTATAAAAGCAAACACTATATTCTAATGCTTAATTTTGGACCATCCACTTAAGGAAATAGCTTTTGAAAACAGTATCTGAGCTTATGTGTTAAATCTACCTACAGTATTCACATGGTCTGGTTGCAAAGGCTGGCACTGTTGGATAGTTGTTAAGACATCTGAACCTCACAACAAATGATTGCCAATCTGTTCTTCAATTTAGCATTGCATTATAGATGACAATGAAGATAAGATTCCCACTTGTCATCTAGATATCCTCTACTATTCCTAGCAATTATTCATTTGTCTATATGAACTGGGGATGACAGGGCCAAAAGACCTGTAATGCTTGCTGTCATTTTCATTCCTGTGCAGCAATGGAAGTGATTGAAGAGGGGAGGGATTTAGGAATTGCTATTGATACTTCACCAAGAAAAAACTTCCAAAGAGCTTTCCAAGATTACATGATGCATAATATCAAGTACTGTGTGAAAACTCTTCCTAAAATCTATGCATCTGTTCTGTTTTTTGTAGAATTTTACCAAGTATTGCTCTAAAAGATTTCATTATGCACTCTATGTATAATGAACTGCATTTTGCATTAATGAATCTGTGATACTGTAAACGGAATATGGAACTTTAGTATTGGTGGAACTGGTCAAGTATTTATTTATATATTCTTTCCTTGTCCACAGGATAAATGAGCTTCTTGTAGTTTTGCCATCCAGAGACACAGGTATCAATCAATAGTCAAGTAATGGCTTGAATTGAGTTGAGAGAAATAATCATTTAAAAAAAAACCTATGCACTTCTTTTAGCTATTAAAACAGGAACTATTGATTGAGTCCCATCAACTCCCAGCAAAAGCCAGTGACCAGCTCCAAATCAACACGGAAATCCAAGAAATAAGAAATGGTATGAAACTATTTAATGCCTCAAGGAGGATGAATAAGTATTAAGGACTGGTTGGAAATGAAAGACATTTCTGTCCCTTAAAACAGGATATTTGCTGGCACACCAAAATCTAAAACAAACGAATGATTCAAAAAGTTAGGAGGAACAGAAGACAAGTTGTGAAAATTATCTGAATTAATTCATTTCTAATTGAGTTGAACTATAACTACCATAATTCCCAATCTATGTGGGAACCGTTTAAGTTACAGTCCAAAAAATTAGATGGCATCAAGTTCGGGAAGCCTACAAAAAATATTCAGAATTATCTCGCAATACATTCATTTATTGGTAGAACTCAAACTTGATTTGGTTTCACCCACTGATACCTTCTGTAGCATTTATTTTGTGTAGAGGGAAGGTTAATTCTTTTTCCTGTTCTTGAGCAACCTGCAGCAAAGCCAAAGTGAAGATATATCCGTGATTCATAACTGGATTAAACTTCTGAAGGACTTAACTATCCCTGGAAATTACATAGGAGAAAACTTGGGAGATAAGTGAAAAGAAAGGAAGCATTTTAATCATATAATGAAACAACTGAATACCAAAAGTAAACAAGAGCAAATTACACAGCAAATTAAATTTATGTTCTCAATGTTTGTTTCATACATTTACAAAGTCTCTCACCCAGGCCAAGATAATATAGTCCTTCTTTCATTTTCAACCTGGTTTGAACAGTTAAAGACAGCTCAAAAATGTTACTCAAAAACACTATGGCAGAATTTAAGCTAAAAGTTTAGGATCTCAATGCTCTTACGAATACACATCATACTTACTCTTTGTTTCTTGCTCATGCAAGGCATTCAAAGGGTTTCTGATCTTTGCTTTAACCACTCTAACTTATTTTAGTCAGAGGAAAATATTAAGATGAGCTGCTTATTTCTTTATTTAACACTTTGCCCTATTTTCTATTTTCAGTAAAGACAATGACTATTTTTCCAGAATGGTGTGTGTATAAAGCAATACTTTGACCAAACCAGAGAATACAGGAAATGTTTAATGACTAGGCTAAGAATGTACAGTAAACACTGTGAAAACAGATTTAGAACCATGATTTATGAACTGACATGCTAGATTAACATCACATATTCTTCTTTGTATTTCAAAAATGATTAAGTATTTTGAAATGTTAAAATGAGACAAATGTGGCCAGTGAGACATTTTTGTAGAAGTATTCCTTTAGGAAGAAGTCTTACCTTCAGAACAGAGCTTCCCAACATATCCAGTGGCTGAGCAATCACACTGTGGTTCACCATCCAGTAGAAAGCAAGTTCCACCATTTTCACAAGGATTCTCTGTACACAACCCTTCCATGTCCAAGCGGACTCCTTGGTGGCCCAGAAGCTGAGGTTCTGAATTGCCATACTTCAGGTCCATGATAAATCCTTTAAATGGTGACTCATCCAGGACACTCTCAAGGGTTAAGGCTGAGGGACGGATATCAGATGGGACACCTCCCAAAAAGAGGTCGCTAACAATATTCATATATTGACGCTGTGGACGCACCTCACCAGGTTTGGCTTCACCATCAAGAACCAGAACTGTCCGGAGATGGTTGCGACTAACCATCAAAAAATGTAAATTGCTATCATTGACCTGCTTTTCTGTAACAATTGTAGCCTCAGCACAGTCCACACTGAATCGCAGATGAATGCGTCCATCCATTAGGGATAAACAAAGAAAGTCGCAGACACCACCATCATCAAAGTAGAGAAGGAGCCCAGCTGAGATGTTTGTCTTCAGTTGGAAACTTAGGTCACTTCTTGTGCTTGCATCCCAGCGGAGGTAACGGGCCCACTGATTTGGAAGGCCCATAAACTCAAGGCCAAGACAGAGGCTGAGAAAGGATCCCAACAATAAGATCACCTTCAAGGTGAAAGAGGCAGAGTGGAGCGAAAAGTCCATTTTTGAAAGTAGTGCTTATTTTCTCCTTTGGGAAAACAAAAAATAGTAAAGCCACCTACACTAGAGAGAATGGCTCTTTAACAGTCACTGAAGCCAGTAAATTCCACAAGAGAGAAAACTCTCAATTGGAGAGGTAAGATCTTACCTGTCCCTAAGAATACAGAGACCTTTATCGTAGAAGGAAAAAATATTGTGAAGATTTTCAAGGGGAAGCAATTTTGTAAGGATTGGATTTCCACTTGTAGCCTTGTATTGCTGACCCTAGACACTTTCAGTGAAAAGTAGAAGCAGTAGACAGCCTCCAAACTACAGCTTCTTAAAAGTGGTGATGGCACCAAAACATGGATAGCAGCAACCTCATCCAGTCAGAGACTCCATGGATAGAAATGTTGAAGTCTATCTGCATTGTGTCCAGAATATAATCCTGTCCCCAATTCTTCACTTGCTGGTAATTGGATCCTAAATTTAAAAAATGGGAAAAAGAGGAATTAGGTTTGCTCATCACAAATATATTCATCACATCGTCAAAACATTTTACGGGGCCAACTAGAACACATATATTTGTCCAACTGGTGTCATTGTGTATTTCATGTCCTAGAGCACTATTCAATGTAGTCATCAAACTATATAATTTATTTATTAAAAGTGTAATTCTAGCTAACAAAAACATACTGAAACTAATACAAAACAAAAATGGAGGACAAAAACCTTATCACAGCAAGTCTAAGATATGTTACAAATTAGGCTGGGGTTTGTCAAAGATAGGTCTGGATTCATATATTGAACTAAATAAGGCTCTTTTAACCAATGATCTATTGATTGAGTTTACACAAGAAGTCATGCACTATGTTTAAAACTTTCATTGGTAGATTTAAGGAACATATTATGCCAATACTAAATTACAGTATGGTTTACTATAATGTATAAATAAGGTATACAATAAATTTTTCATATTCAAAGACTATCAAATGTTATGATTCTCAACTACAAGCTGATTTAATGAATCTCCCAAAATGATATTGGCAGCAAGGCTTCTATTACTGATCTGAATTCCCAGATGGATATTTGAGAAAATTGTATATTTAAGGTCACCTAATCAGAAGCTATATATGGCTTTAAAATCTCTAACAGGTCCTTTGAACTTTGCCTAGAACCAGAAAGAACGTCAGTAGAACGGATGTAACATCAACATTATGTATTTTCTCAGTTTGGATTTTCTCCATATGTTTCAACAGTCTAGTTCCCACAACTCTCAGCAATATAGCTAGGAATTCTGGAAACCGGAAGCCAAACACATCTGGAAGCACCAGAATTAGAAAGACTGCTGTCACTGTGAACACCAAGCACAAATATGGTTACCATATTATGGGACACATGAAGAATTCTGATCAAACTATTTTTCAAAGACAGATATGTAGAAGCCACATTCACATAGGCTCAGTTTGGTCCCAAGTTAGTATGTATTATGAATCCAGCCATTGTGTTTGTAAATTATAATTTGTAGTTCATTACATGTGCATATACTGTGGATCCAGCCAATTACAGAAAACATAGTTAAGCAAATCATGACCTAGTATGATATTTGCATTGCAATTAGCAACACTTTACACTAAGATTTTCCAGCAGCATTTGCAGCCTCTGCCATCTTTCATAAGGCATTGTGAAAAGTAAAATGCTATCCAAGTAAACTCACAGGTATTTAACTGAACACACAATGTTATGCCAAAAAAAGTTAGAGCCTGCATATAGCACTTCTACTATACCTGTACTCAAATATACAACTTCTATGTCAATTCAAATAACAGATTCAATATTTATTGGAGCAAAATGA